>JFGX01000029.1:0-152620 GCA_000729855.1 Epichloe aotearoae
CTAGTATTATATTCTTTATTAATAGGTCTAGTAGAATATAATATTAGGTTAGTAAAATAATAATTAATAAAATAAGTAGTAGAATAGAATAAAACTTCTTTAGAGTTCTAGGACTAGACTATACTAAATATTATAGTTATCTTAAATAATTACTATATATCTAGTATAGGAATAACTCTAGTAATATTTATACTAGGATTTAAACTATTTTCTAAATACTAGGGAATAGATAAAGATATATTACTAGAGAAAAAGAAGAATAAGGATCTAATTCTAATTAGAGAAACTAATTTATAGAATATAAATACTAGGGAGAAATAAAGGGAATCTATTTAGACCTAGAAAATTAATATATATAAAGACCTAACTAAGCTATTAAGAAGTTTTAAAGTAAGTAATATAGTATAGAAAAAGATAAATAAGGAATATAAGCTAAAAGGTAAATTTTATAAGTCCTAGGGAAGACTTTTAAGAGTAGTAAAGAAGTTATTATTAGTTATATATTAAGTAAAACTAATTAAAGAGAGAACTTAATAAAAAATCTATATTAATAACCTAAAGATTTTTATCCTATATCTTAAGAGACTTTAACCCTTAAGGTTAAATATATAAAATAATATAAAATAGGATCCTAAGATAAAGAAAAATAAGGATATAGAGATTAGTAAGTAAGGTAATAAATTTTTATTACTTAGTATTAGGGTTAATACTATATCTTAAACCCCCTAGCCTATTAAGGTAAGAAATAGATTAGGTAATAGTTAAGCATAGATATATAGGGTATTACTAGAGAGCCTACTTAAATAATATAAGCATTATTATACCTATTAACTTTTAGTCAGCTTTCAGCCTGCGTGGCCTGCGGACCACAATTTGTCGATTATCTTTGTGCGTGTGTGCTTTGGTCTGACTTGGATGGAATGGCCGCTTGCATTCGTCCACTAAGCATCTCTCGATGCCCCTTTTTTCATCTCTCTGCATCTCCATGTGACGTGTTTCAGCCATTTTCTGGGCACACTTTGCTGTCGTACACGTACACGATGAATCATTTACCAAGTAGCAGGTTCCAGTGCCGATCTCGAAATCTCGAATGCAGTTTGTCGACAAACACGGGCGGGCGTACGGCACAGGCACAGGCACAGCCTGATGGAGTCAACCATGCGGCCAGATACGCGACCATCTCTTCCCTCTTGCGACCAGGCCCAAGAGCCGGCCAGGCTCACAAACACAGTGCGCCCCCCTTCAACCGAAAAGAAAAAAAAAAGAACGCATCATGTCAATGAGTGCAATCGAGAGAGTAGAGACTTTGGCCCAATGGGCAGGCTGCGTGGCGCTGGCGTGGCTGTGCTACAAGCTCTATTCAGGCTCACATTGACGTTACGAATTGACAAGAATCCTCTTGGTGCGATGCCTCGTGGGCGCCATTTTCGGGCCCTCCGACCCATTTCATTGTATCCATTGTTCAGGAAGAAGTCCAGGACAATAAAAGAAGGCCTTGTTGAGTGAAAATGCGCGTCCGCTCTGCGGAGCGCTCTGCGGAGATGCCGCGAATGGTGAACGTGCGGTGCGAGATGTTATCTAACGTCTATTTGATTTTCTTTCGTCCCTTTTTTTTTAAAACAACGCCCCATGTCTTTCTTGTCCTGGGTGTAATTCTCGGGGATAAGCGAGGCAGGCCGGCGGCCAGGCACAGCGACGAAAAGGGGGGGGGGGTCCGGATTTTGATCGCCCAGGGCTGCGGGGCAGGGGGGGTACAGACAGACAAAGGCCAAAAAAAAAAAGGCCTTGCCCAGGCGCAATTACGTCGTCACATGATTCGATACCAATGCGCGGAAAGCATGCATGGCGTCAAAGGGCTCGGCTCGGCCGGGAGCCAGGCGGGATCGGGGAAAGTGGGCCCCCCTGGGAAAAGAAACGTCTGATTGCAAGTCAAACTTGAAGTTGTACACGGGGAATAACCCGCGGCAAAGGCACTTGTGATCCATGGCGGAAGGAAAAACACTCGCCATGTCAAAACAATGCAAGAAAAGGCATGCTGAGCCGTCGCTCTTTTTGCGCTAACGAGGTGGAATGAGAGAAGAGATTGATCAATGTACGTTCCTCACTCGTATGTACTCGGCCGACTAACACGCACGCACGACCCGGCTGGTACTTGACCCAACGTGCATGGAGGGCCTGGCCTGGTCTGCTGATGCAACGTACTTTCGACAAGGGGCCTGCCCCGTCATCCATCGTTCATGTCCGTTCAAGGCAGGGAGGGATGAGTTTGCTGGGAAGGGAACCCACAGTCATGAGAAGACACTGTCGTGAGATCAAATGAAATGCAAAATAGTGCTCAATCTAATGCATCTGCGTCGTCATTCTTCCTTGCGAAACAGTGAGAATATATATCAACCACCTCCCGTACACTTCGCTTCAACTCCCCTCTTAATGTTGCTGTTGCTGTTGCTTCCACCGCAAAGAACCAATCCCATCCATCCATCACTGCGAGATATTGTACATCTTGGGGGTTTCGGCCCTTGTTACACTCTTCTCCCGCCACTTGGCTGACCGCCACCCCCACGGTGGCCCCCCCAATGTATCGTTTATTAAAGTGGATGATTGTGTTCTCTTTTTTTTCTTCACGTTTTTACTAATCCTTTCGTTGGACGGTGTGATGATGTCAGTGTTATCACCTTTTCCTCCATACTCTTATGCCTCCTTCTCAGGGTCAGACATCTTTCCCTTTCTTTGCCATGTATACGCTCTAGAATGCTGAGCTTTACCCCCCCCCCCCCTCTTCAACCCCCCCCCATTTTTTTTTGGTTTTGGGGTGAGAAAAGAACAAAAGCGGGAAAACTGATGGCGAGAATGAAAGACAAGGATGAAAGAAACGGACATGACACAACAGGATTTAGTATATATTGATATATAAAAAAGGAAGGTCGAGGACAGCCTGTGTCTCGTATGCATTAATCAATTACCGGAAATCAGTCGTTAGAAGGCGAGTTGGGAGAACTGTGTCGATTTTGTTGGTCAACCTCATATACCATGGAGAAAGAGAGCAATTGTGAAATGCAACGTACTATTGATTGCCCGAGTTACCCGGACCGGGGGTGCGGGGAGAGAAAGCAGGCGAGGTCGGCGAGTAGCTGGGGCTCGTCGGGCTCTGCTGATTGCCAGGGCTCCTTTGGAAGCTTGGACTCGTCGGCGAGTACGCCTCGGGAGATGTTGGAGACCAAGAGGGAGATGCTGGAGAGTACGAAGGAGAAGTAGGACCAGCGCCATGCAAGTTGGGCGACGCAGGGCTGTAGTTGGGGCTGGCTGGGGAGTAGCTGGGTGATGTTGGCGAGTTGAACTGCGCCGGCGAGGTGGGCGAGTAGTGACGAGGAGACGTTGGCGAGGTTGGCGAGTAACTCGGCGATGTAGGGCTGTAGTTGGGGCTGGCAGGGCTGGTGGGTCGCAGCATGGGTGATGTCGGCGAAAAGGATGGAGACGATGGGCTGAACGACGGCGAGGTCGCGTAACGACCAGCACCGCCATCCAGGAGCGGCGATGTGGGCGAGTAACCGGCATTGGGCGACGACGGAGAGTAGCCAACAGCCATGCCTGCGTTGAACGGTGATGTTGGCGACGTGCTAAAGGGGCTCGTCGCACCGCGCGTCAAGTAGGGGCCGAAGCCTGTCGGTGTTTCTGACCCAGCACCTTGGATGGGGGAGAAGTTCCCTGCCGCTGGTGAGCTGATGCTCATGTAGCCCGAGTCGTTCGACATGGGCGATCCAGTGTCGTAAGGCGTGGCCGCGCCCTCCGCTTCGCCCTCCTTGACTGGCATGCCGGGCATAAGACCCATGCGAGAGTTGTCGGAGATGACCGTCTCGAGCATCTTGGGGTCCAGGAAAACATCAAAGTTGCCTGTACCCATGGGTGCCAACTGTCCCAGCATAACGTTTTCAGAAATACCTCGGCAGTCGTCAAGCTCACCACTCGCGGCTGCTTCGAGGAGAATTTCCACGGTTTCCTCAAATGAACAACGCATCAGTGCGCCAGTATCAGCACGGTTAATACCGTGTCGAGTGACGGCAGAGATGGTGCCTCGGTACGTCATCACGTCGACCAGCAGTGCAATGTGTCGATGATTGACATATGAACCGTCAAAGGCCAACACATTGGTCAGCTCCTTCACCAGAGCAGAACGGGCAGCTTCAATGCCAAACACCTCGACAATCTGCCACAGGTCGTTGGTGTATGTCCGCGTGGGGTCAACGCCATCGACGGCAAGAACGTCACGCAGAGCGGAGCCGGACGTATCCAGGTACCACTGCGTGCACTTGTCATCGTCCTTCTTGGCAATCTCGGCTCCATCGTCGTCAACCACCAGGCGGGTACCCTTGGTCAAGAAAGCTCTCTCGACACCAGGCACGCCTCGAAGAGTCAGGGTATCGAGAAGATGAGCCTCGAGACGTTTCAACATTACATCGTCTTCAATCTTCTTCTCCCCGTCCTCATCCTTCTCATTATCGGTTCGGATGGTGCGGATACGGATGACTTGCTCGTCCGCGTTGTTGTCACTGAAGATGATGGCCAAATCACTGGGGTACTCTTCCTTGATTCGCTGAGCCACGTCATCAATCTTGATTTCTTTATCCAGGAGCTTTTGTCGATCGAGAGTAATGCGCAGAAGCCATCTCGATTGCTGGTCAGTTGTGTCCTGGGAATCGTCAGGAATCAAGAAGTACGATTCAACCATGTCCATATCTTCGACAATGCTAGTGCCCTGGATATCTGGGTCGTAGTAGATCTCGGTGACGGATGTGATGGAGCGAAGATTGGTGTATTCGACCAAACTTCGGAGTTTCTTGGCCTGCTCCTGGGTTCCCAAATGGGTGTTCAGGTACACAGCCATGCTTGGCGTCTTGATGTCCTTGGCCAAGTTGAGAATTTCCTTGAGACGAGGCACACCCAAGGTGACGTTCTTTGAAGACACACCGGCAAAATGGAACGTGTTCAGAGTCATTTGCGTGGCGGGCTCACCAATAGACTGCGCTGCCAGAACGCCGACCATTTCACCAGGGCTGACGAAGGCTCGATCCCATCGATTCTGCAACTCTCCCAAAACGTGGTCGAATGCGAGTTTGTTCAAGCGATGGACCTTGACAATCTCTTTGAAAGCCAGACGAGAGCGGATCAGTGCCTTGAAAAGAATGGTGGCACTTTCATCGGCCTCGATGGAGATGGGGTCCGAGCCGCGCACAATCTTCAGGTCACTGAGCAGGTTCTGTATCCTCGGGATCACATCCGCGGGTCGCAGGTTGCTGCGATCAGTTGCCCGAACGTTGAAAACACGCTTGGCAGTTTCAATTATTCTGCCAATGTTGAGAGGCAGCTGCATCATTTCCTCTCCCATCTTAGTGCGGTTAATCAGTCTCACCATGCGACGGTCGTTCAAAAGGTGATCCCACTCCGAGTCCAAGAGGTCCATGGACTCCTTGTCACCTGCCAGCTCGTTGCCGTATTCATAATCCTTCTTGAACCAATCGGGAGGGTTGGCCAGGTCGAGGCGATACTTCGTCTCGAATGCCGCATCGGACATTTTGAGAATGCCAAGCTTCTGCTTCTCGATGCACATAGCATCCAACCCATCTTCGCCATACAAGAACTGAATGATATCTCCTAATGAGTTTCGCACAGTCCCATCATAACGTGCACTCAAATCTTCAAGAGCCTTGACCAGTCGTCGCTGAATGTATCCAGTTTCGGCAGTCTTGACAGCAGTGTCGATAAGACCTTCTCGTCCAGCCATGGCGTGGAAGAAAAACTCGGTAGGAGTGAGGCCACGGAGATAGGAGTTTTCGACGAAACCACGCGCTTCGGGTGAGTAGTCGTCCTTTGTAAAATGCGGCAATGTTCGGTATTTGAAGCCAAATGGAATACGTTTGCCTTCCACAATCTGCTGACCAACGAGAGCGGTCATCTGTGAGATGTTGATTGAGGATCCCTTGGAACCGGACTCAGCCATGGTGACGGCGTTGTTCGAGTCCTTCAAGCTCCTCTGCGTGGTAGTACCAGCCTGGTCACGGGCGGAGTTGAGAGCCATGGACACCTTGTTTTCGAACGTAGCTCGGACATTCATACCGGGAAGAGCTTCAAGTTCATTGGCCGTGGCTTGGGCCGTCAGTCTTGCGACCTCCGCTTTTTGAGTGTCAATATGAACCTGAACCTTCTCGATAGTCTGTTTGTCAGGCACGGTATCACCAATACCAATACTGTGGCCATTATTCAAGAGCCAGTACGTGACGACTTGTTGGACACCGTTGAGGAAGGCCATGGCTCCCTCAGGACCCAGTTCATTGTAACTCAGGTGAACTATACCTCCAGCGGCCGAACCAATGTTTTTCTTCTTTAGAAGACCGTACAAAAGCTCGCCGCTTTGGATCAAAAGACCAGTGTCTTTCAACGGGATATCCGCATTGTCGTGGCCGCCAGACGACTCAGGAGAGTGCAAGCTGATTTCTTTGGGAATGACCATGCTGATAAGTTGTTTACCAGTCCAGCGAGGTCGTGGCTTCAGAATGGCGGGCTGGGGGATGACACCATCCCAGTTCGGAACCCAAAGCATCATGTTCATGACCATTTCTTTATCAACGAAGGTATCTCGTCTGCAAAGCTTGTAGGCGCCAGCAAGAGAATCCTGGACAACACCCATGAGAGGCCCGTTCTTTTGAGGAGAAACAATGTTGTTAGGAACGAGACACAGTTCCTTGACCTCCGCACGCGTCTCCTCGGATTGGGGAACGTGCAAGTTCATCTCGTCACCATCGAAATCGGCGTTGTAGGGTGAAGTAACGGAAAGGTTCAAGCGGAAGGTAGAGTAGGGCATGACACGAACACGATGACCCATCATGGACTCCTTGTGCAACGAGGGCTGACGGTTGAAAATGATGTAATCTCCATCCATTAAATGTCGTTCCACCTTCCAGCCATATTCCAGAGAGATCTGGGCAGCTCGCCTGTGATGTCTCAAGTCAATGCGGGTGCCGTCGGCTCGGATAACGTACTTGGCACCAGGATGTTCGTTAGGTCCATTTTCAACGAGCTGATGCAATTTACCGATGTTGTATGGAGTGACCGTTTCGGGATATGTGAGCGTTCGAGCGATACTGCGTGGGACGCCGACTTCGTGGAGTGATAGGTTGGCATCACCAGTAATAACTGTTCGGGCCGAAAAATCGACACGCTTTCCCATCAGATTGCCTCGCAGTCGGCCTTCTTTGCCCTTTAAACGTGCTCTGATGGCCTTGACAGGACGACCGCTCTTTTGCAGAGCGCGAGGCTGTCCTGCAATATCATTGTCCATGTATGTCGCCACATGATATTGAAGCAGTTCTTCAAAATCGCGGGCGATGTGCTGTGGGGATCCTTCACGAATCGCCTGCTTCACATTACCGTTGGCACGAATGATGTCACCAAGCTTATACGTCAAATCGTCTTCGTTTCGCATTCCCGTGCTAGTGCCGTCCATAGAAATACTAGGACGTACTGGAGGAGGGGGGACAGGCAAAACGGTGATGATGAGCCACTCAGGTCGAGCATAATCCGAGTTCAAACCCATCTGGCGCAGATCTTCCTCGGAGATTCTTTTGAGGATACCATGGGCCATTTCGGGTGTGATGGGCACAGTCTCCCGCCGCTTGGGTCCGTCTTCCTGGACAACATCGAAAGCAGCCTTGAGCTGGAGAGCGGCTTGTCGAACCTGCGGTTGCACATTGCCACAACCACCATGGTTGTTTACCACTGGCTTCATACCTGGGGCAAACTCTTCGTCGTTCTTTTCGGTACGGTCTTCATTTTCACATCTCCGCTTCTTCTTGCACACGGCCCAAACACGATTGAAGCGAAGCTTAGCGTCTCGAGTTTGGATAGCTGAGACAAACTCGGGATCGCTCTGGCAGGAAAGACGGCTGTTAGCAAACAATTCAAGTCAAGCAAAAAGTCTACGGAGAGTCATCAGGATAGACCAACAGTATCAGCCAGCACCTTGCTACAGTTGTGGCAGACAATCTCCAAGATCTTCTTGACCTTCTTGATGAAACCGGGATGGTACACGGGTTTGGCTAATTCGATGTGACCAAAATGACCGGGACAGTCGCTCATTGCTTGTGTGCATGTCTTGCATTTGAGCCCTCGGTCGATGGAGCCCAGCAGAGGATCGTTGAGGCCACCGTCGCGTGGCTTTGTGCGTGTTTCGTCCATGGTCTCGGGATACAAAATATGGCAAACACTCATGTTTTTTATTTCTTCTGGGGACATGAGGCCAAATTGAATTTCTTCAACCGTCTTGAGCGGTGCGCTCGAGAACGGGGGGTGGTAGTTAGACATGATTGCGGCTTGTCAAAGTGTCGCCCAAAATATTGGCAGAGGCGACCAAGGCTGGGCGAAGGGGAGCCGAAGCTTCTCGTCCGGGAAGAGACGCGATCACGCAGTCGTAGCGTGGTTGTGAGAGATTGCGAGAGCAAACACGCCAGGAAATCGAATGAATCCGTTCAATGATACCCGTCCACTTCCCGATCGATGAGAGACCCCGTCGTAGACGAACGGCAGATGGCGCTCAAATGCGGCGCTCGCCCTGGCCAGCGGCCCAGGAGACGATCGAGATCTTCTCCTCCGTCGCCACCGCTCCAAAAGTCGTCAAAGTCGTCGAAAAGTGGATGGCCGTATTGAAGAGCACTCTTGAATGTGCTTCAGAGCGCAACGCGCGATGCTCGACGCGCGTGGTGATGGATTTGAGCCGGTAGGCAAAGATTTTGACGTGGTTAAGACGTGATGACTGGCGGGTGGGCTGGAAGAATCTACTTGAGGCGGCTGGCCACCCACGCATCCAAGGCGCTAAGCTTCTCTTGGAATTAGAACTGCCCCCTGCGCCTGGACATGGCTGCCTGAGGCCGCCAGCACGAGAGGCATCCGTGGCCAATCCTTTTTTGTCATACCAGCATGATATGGACAAACACACTCCCGGCCAATTATGTCGCCTGCGCATCGCTGGTGACTTTTGCAAATATCACTCGTCATTCATGGTTGACCAAAGACAAATGCTATGAGTCCATTCTGTCCCATCATGCATCACACATTTTCTCAGCTATCCTTTGCGAATCAAATACCAGCTCAACATGTCACAACTCAAGCGATAACAACTCTCTTTGGAATCACATGCGAGTGTCTCGGTTGCCTCCATTATGCCAACACTCATCCATCGTAAGCAGAAGGATACGGGATGTACAGTGAATCCTGAACCATGCTTACCAGGCAGGATACGCAACTCGATTGCAACTCTTCTAGTCTGACTACTTCTTCCTGCCTCGACCACCCCTACCGGCACCGCTCCTCTTGGTAGTTGTTGTCTCGACGGGCCCATCAATGTCGCTTTGGCCCTCACCAGGGCTCCTACGTCGCATGGTGCCAGTAGAAACCGCGATGAACTCATCCTCGCTATCACTTTCGCTCAAGTTGAAGAGGATGGGCATACGAAAGCTATCGACATCGTCATCGAATTTGGACGGGTCAAGTGTCAGAACGTCAACGTCCTCATCTTCTGCGTCGAGGCGCCGCCGATGAATCTCCTCTTGTGCGTATATATCGAATTCGTCCTCTTTCTCGATGTATTCGACGTTTTCTTCCACCTCGGCGAAATCTGGTGCCAGCGCCGACCATTTCTGCGGGCTAACTACAGACCAAATGTAGATGCGCCCTGTTTCCAACCCGCACGCCGCTAAAAGGGCTCTGTTAGGATGCCACTCTATGACACCCTGCTCTTCCTTGGGGTCTTTGAGCATGCATACTAGACTGCCATGATTACGCTCCCAGACGTAGAGTTCGTGGTTATTATATGTTGATGCAGCCACATACTCACCCGTGGCGCTGAAGGTGACGTGGTTCCACGATAGTTTATTGACAACATCCTGAAACTTGTGCTCAAGGGGTAGCTGTATCGTATCGAAGTCCAAGTCTTCGACCGACAGGTTGGGTATTCGAAAGGTACGAATGATGCGATCCTGTGAGTTGACCAGCAAATCTCGGCCAGATCCGGTTATTCGTAGTGTGGTGATGATCCCCGAGCAGACTTTTTCCGTGTAGATTATCTCGAAAGATTTGGTGTCAATTATGTTGATTTTACCTTTGCTGGTGCCAGCAATGATATGGTCGCCG
The DNA here is from genome assembly GCA_000729855.1 of Epichloe aotearoae. Taxonomy (NCBI): domain Eukaryota; kingdom Fungi; phylum Ascomycota; class Sordariomycetes; order Hypocreales; family Clavicipitaceae; genus Epichloe; species Epichloe aotearoae. Next base: position 10,180 of record JFGX01000029.1, read on the forward strand.
GTGGCAGTCCAGATGGCAGATGTCGTCTTTTCTCTGGCACCTTCTTTGGCCTGCTTCTCTTTCAAGGCGACGTCATTATCGGCGTTGGTTCGTTTGGGAACCGAGGGGAGTATATGTTTGACATCGACCGGCTCGCTCATATCTACCAGAACTGGCTGCTCCTCGAAAAGCGATGCGACGAATTGCAAACTACAGTTCAGAATCAGCGCGTTACGAACTTATCAATAGGTTTTCAGTTCTTGACCGATTAGCACGTACTGGTTCCATGGGTGCAGCTCTGCCATGTACGCTGGCGCTCGGAAGCGCACTTCGCGCAATCTTTTACCGTCTTGAAGATCCCAGAGGATGGCCTTCCAGCCTTGGCAGGTAGACAGCAGGTATCTCCCACATCGTGACCAACTCAGAAAGGTAATGTTTTTGCTGTGCCCTTTCAATTTTCGGGCGACGCCCATGGTCTCGAGGTCCCATATCGCTATGGCGCCATCGACTCGACCGGACGCGAGATAATCGCCTTTGCGATTGAAACGCAGCACAGTGGCATGGCCAGATCGTATCGTGCTGGTGATGCTCTCGGGGTAATCCTGCAGTAGGTAGTCGTCGGATAACAAGAGATTCATGATTGCGAACGAGTGTCCAGGTACCCAAAGGTTTTAGAAAAATAGTTTCAAGACTGAGATATCATGGTCCATCCTCATTGCGCAAAGGCGTTGAAAGACGCGCACCGCGGTGTTTCGATGGTCACGGCTCACGATTCACGAATCAATCGATGACAAAATATATCTGGTGTTGAAGTGGGGATGCCAGTGAACATCCCCACCGGCATCCCCACCCAGCCACCCACCGAAACTCCCGAGTTGTCCACTGTCAAGTGCTGTCACTGCACTGGCCGTACCTAGACAGACCCCCACCGCGGGGGTGAATCCGAGCTTGCAACTTTTCTCAGGATCCAACAGTGAAGCTACGTACTTTGTCCAGAGCATAGCCTGGAAGCGAACATGGCAAACTCAAAGTAAGCTTGAGCAAGGCACAACATGTATGCACTGTGCACACCACGGCTAACAGGAAGTGGCAGGTTTGAGTATGTTCGAAATTTTGAGCAGACAGACTCTCTGCTGCCAAACACATGGATCGTCGTCCGCGTTGATGGACGAGCCTTTACAAAGTATGAGACCTTCCTAGACCAGTCTGTTGATTTGACGGCCGTGCTAATGCCAAGGTGCTAATGAACAGAATGTGTGCCAAGTATGGCTTCGAAAAGCCCAACGACCGCAGAGCGTTGGATCTAATGAATGCTGCTGCCAAGGCTGTGGTGACTGATCTTCCCGAAGCCATGATTGCGTATGGTGTCAGTGACGAGTACAGGTAGGGATCGTCAGCCTCGCGATTTTCTGGACGCGGCCGAGTACTGAACTTACAAACCAGCTTCGTCTTTCACAAGTCGTGTAATTTGTTCGAACGGCGAGCAAGGTAAGCCGTCTAGCTTCATCCATCTATGCATTTACCCAAGTTAAGGTGTCTGCAGCAAGCTCGTCAGTACAATAGTTTCTACTTTTACCGCCAACTATGTCTACTCATGGCCAACATACTTCCCCGGCACGCCGCTCTCCTTTCCCCTACCAACATTTGATGGCCGTGCAGTATGCTATCCAAGTCTCCAAAATCTGCGGGACTATTTGAGTTGGCGGCAGGTAGACTGTGAGCCACCTGTATTCGCATGCTCAATTTGGCATATCTAATACGCGTACGATGCAGGTCACATCAACAACTTATACAATACCACGTTCTGGTCCCTGATACAGCTTGGCGGGCTTGACAACAAAGAGGCGGAGAGAATCCTAGCAGTAAGCGCTCCATTCAACTACTTCGTTGGTCATCTTATTGAATAGATGACAGGGAACTTTGGCCGCGGAGAAGAACGAAATTTTGTTCTCGAAATTTCACATCAACTACAACAACGAGCCAGAGATATTCAAGAAGGGTAGTGTTATATTTCGAGACGTACGAAACATCATCACAAGTGTCCTATCTAGTTAAATGTATTTGCTAATGCCAAATCCACAGTATGAACTGGTCGACCCTGACAGCCACGCAGTAGCTCTCGAAATGGACGATTTAGCGGAGCCAGTGCAGCAATCTAAAACCCAGGCGGAAAAGGATAAAAAGAAGAGGGCAAAGGCGAGGGTCGTGGTGGAGCACATCGACATCATCAAGGATGAATTTTGGGACAAACGGCCATGGATTCTATCGAACAAGCCTGGCAAAATTCCAAAAGAGCCGTGAAAATCTTGAGCTAGAGGTTGTGCGCACAATCCGACTTCGAAACAGCATCATGAGCACTTCGCGCCACGACAGACGCCACGCTTACCAGTCATGCTCTGAGGCCGACATAAAGCCGCGGTTGTATATTGAGGGAATTTGAATGACATAACAAGGTATCACTATCACGTCTCAAGTTGTCAACGATTTCCAAGACGCGGACCAGACAAGTGTTTGGAAATAGCACGGTTGTTGCGGGCAACGGACAGAATGCGCAAGTCTGCCCGAAGTCTGTGTTGCCGTGATATAGTAACCAGGAAATCAGAATGGATCATCTACTGACCGTTGTTGTCCAACGCCAAGACATGAGCCTGCTGCGAGCCGCCAGCATCCCGCACCCGTTACTCATAATCTACTATATTGTACCCTTTTCTCTTTGAAACTTTGATCTATTCCACAAGGAGTCCAGCATCGCGACAGCGCTTCGATTATCTGCATGCAACTCCAATTTCGGCATCCAAGATGGCTACTTTGCCGCACAAGCCAGACGCTGATGTGGCAAACCGCTCTTCTCCCCGAAAAGCAGAGCGCAAGAAACGATGGGCCGCAAAGGTCAAGACTGGATGTGCTACTTGCCGGTGCGTACAAACCAGACGCTTCCGTTATGTGGGAAAAGAGACTCGTTGATCCGTCCCCAGGTTCTTTCTAAGATCTGAATGACAACCAGATCTGACAAACGATATCTACAGAGCTTGTCGTGTTAAATGCGATGCGGCAAAACCGAGCTGCAAGCGAGGCGTGTCAGTGGGACGCGCTTGTGGAGGCCATTGTCATCAACTGGCTGAACCGAAAAGGACATCGACAACACGAACCATTCAGCCAGGCAGCCTCCCAGTCTTGCCAGTCTATGCTCACTCCAGCAGCCAGAAGGAGCAATAGTTCCATCTTCTCTGCACAGAAGCAACTGTCAGGGTGGCCGGTGCATTCGACCGTGGTTTCTGGACCGTCGACATACCGAGAGCCACGCAAACGTATCCGGCAATCTGGCATGCCAGTGCTTCCATGACGGCCATGTATAAGCGTATCAGAACCCAAGACAGGATGAGTGAGAGCGAGCAGCTTTATCAGTTCTCGCTAGCACAATACAACAAGTCCATACAGCAAATACTATCAATCACACCCGGGCAGGCGGGGCTAGCTACCACGACCAGGAAACTCTTCTTCTCGCCAGTATTCTCTTCACAAGTATATGCATCCTTCAGGGAGATCAAGGAAAGGCCAAAGTACACATGGACAAAGGTATTCAACTGTTCAACAACTGGAGATTCTGGGAGCATTCCGCCAGGTCATCAAAAGCGCAGGACGTCTCCACGGTCAGCTCGCTCGTCGCCCTCTTCACTCGATTCGAGCTACAGTCATCATTGTCCGCACCTCCAAAACCATTCTGGCAAACCGTCGTCACCTTTGACAAGCCACAGCCTGCCTCCGGCTTCACGTCGGCAACAGAGGCGTACGACGAACAGCAACAACTACTCAACAACCTCATCAAAGTGTATCGCACTCAAGTATTCCATCATATCAAGGGTAACATCGATCTCTTGTCAGAGCAGCGGCGGTTACCGTGTCGCTACCAATACCGTCGCTGGAAAGCCAGGTTCGAGAAACTCCAAGACGTAGACCATAGAGCCAAGCTTATACTGTAAATATACGCGCAGCCATTGAGATTCTTTTATACGTCGACGCGGCCGTAGCAGAGCTATACTGGGATCGATATACATATATATACCTCCAACGAATCTTCGCGCTAGCAAAGGAGCTCTTCGACCAGGAGACAGATCCCAGTGTCAAGAACGACGGGGCCGTCACACTTTTTTCATTCTCCCCTCTGTTGTGTCATCCCTTCTTGGGGATCGGGACCTTGTGTCGAGACGGCATCTTGCGACGCAGGAGTATCGAGCTTTTGAAACAGTGGTCGCTGAGGAACGGCATAGTGAACTACAAGATCGCAGCGGCAAACCTAGAAGCTATCATGACGTATGAAGAATCGCATGTCAAGATGCAAGATCCGTGCAGGGGGTGTGAGAAGACTCCGGTCACGCGTATATGTGGCCGTCACAGGGTGGTCATTTATCGAGATATGGAACGAATAGGGGATGGTAAAGGAAGGCTTCGCATGACGACTTTCGGCGATGTTCAAAACGATTGCAGGGGGAAGGTGGTTGACGTGGCGTGGTGAATTCATGTACATGTTTGGATATATGGTCAACAGTTGGATTTCTCTTCCGTCATTGGTAAAGATTGCGAAATGCCGTCTCTCCCCTCAACACCATCCATATACACACCAGTTCTCATTCACCCAAATGAACAATGCACCTGCCAAATCAAAAACGCCATGCTATGCAAAATGACCCCGAATTCACCCAGTCTACATAACCAGCGGACATCTGTTCGCCATATTTCTCCCATCTGCACACAGTGCACCAAAGAGAAATTCAACACGAAAACGCCGGTCTCTGTTTCTCCCGCCGCCTCGCTTTCTTTTTCGCCCTCCTCTCTTCTTTGTTCTTCCTCCGTTCCATCGTATCCTTCCACTTGCCCTGCTTTGATCTCTTTTCCTTAGCCTTTCTAGCCTTGCGCTCCTCTCTCGTCTCCCCCTCTCCAGGCTGTGAGAGCTGCTTTTCCTCTCGCCGCCTCTTTGCCTCCTTTTTCGCTCGCTTCTCCTCTTTCTCTGCCCTCCTGGCAGCCTTGTCTTTTGCCTTGTCCTCTTTTAATTCCTTCGCACCCTTCCTCGCCACCTTTCTGTCCTTTTTCGATTGACTGTCGGCGGGATTGCTCGTCGCTGGCGTCTCATCACTCGCGTTGTCTGCGCCCGAACAGGACGAGGATTCGGATTCGGATTCGGATTCGTCGTCGTCACTGGCACTCGTCTTCGAGGTTCCTTCTAGGAAGCCGCCGCGCACAAAGGACAAGTATAGAGAGTACTTGCCCAGCGATCCTTTCCCAATGGCGTTCAGTTTCCCCGTTTTGACGGTCTGCGTGACTTTGCCTTCCTTGCTTGTTTCCAGGCCCTTGAGCTGTTCGTCGAATGCGTTCATCCACCATTGGTCGCTGGTGAAGTGCTGCGTGGTGCCGAGGCCTTTGGTGTTGTCCTTGCGGTTGAGCAGGAGCGGTTTGGCGAGGCCGATGGAGTCGTCGGTTTTGTGGAGGGAGTGGCCTTTGCCGCGCCAGCCTTGGGATTGGAGGAGGGCGCTGGCGTTCATGACGGCCACGCTTATTTTGTTCGTTGTCGGCTCTGTATTGGGTGTTTAGGCACTGGCTACATGTGAGAATGGCTCTAATACTAGGGAGTGCCAGAATGGTGTGAGAAAAAAGATGGTCCTGGAGGACTGGGGGGGATCTTTTTTTTTTTTGGTGGGCCCGGCCGCGATAGGCCCATCGGACCCTGGCAACCCGAAAATATGTATATATGTATAAATAAAAAAAGAGCTACCCGGATAGGGCAAATTGTTTGCCAATCATCGTCATGGAGCGCACACACTCGGCCCTTCGGCCTTGTTGAAGGCAGAGTATGTAAGCAACGTCCAGGTTATGACGTAACGGACCAGTCAGTCAACCGCTCGCATTGTCATCATTGATCAACTGGACCTCCATTACTAAAACATGGCAATGAAGAGCCCATGAACCGAATAACAACCCCCGAACCCATTCAGTTCCTCCTACCATGGCTCCCCTCTGCGCAGATCCGCGCCAGGTCGTCATCGCCCTCAACCCGGAGAGACGAGCCGCCCTGCTCAAGCTCATCGAAGAAATCACCGCCTTCATGACCCTCCAGCTCATCAACCCTCCCGGCGAACTTGGCTCACTCACAGATGACGAAGAAAACGACAACGACAACGACAACGACAACGACAACGACAACGACAGTCGCCAAAATGAACAACGACAAGCGCCATCCAGCCAAACCTCAGATGGGCCCGATCCGAAGCCCAAGACCAAGAAGAAGCCATCCCAGCCTGCCGTCAAGCAGCCCACCGGCAAAGCTGCCAGGAAAATAGAACAGATCCAGGAGTCTGCCATGATGTACATGCAAGAATGGAAGAACGAGTTCCTCCCCAAGCTCCAAGAAATTATGCGCGTCGAGGACAACGCCAAGATCAAGGAAGAGCGTAAAGCCCGCCAAGATGCCCTGGATAAGAAGCAGCTCGACATACCCGAAGAAGGCGAACACCTCATCAGCTTCGGCAACGTGCAAATCGACAAGCTCGAGGACGTCGCGTCGCTGCAGAAGCTGTACCACCCCATCCCCACGAGGCTGACGACCATCCCCTCACAGGATAGGAGAGAAGCACTGAGCTGCGTGTTGCTACTTCTTCTCTCGACGGGCAAGTACTCGGCGCACTCGAGAAGCATGGTCCTGTACCTTGCCTCGGCGCTGGAAGTGCCCCAGACGTTTGTGAACACGGAAGAGGCCGAGATTGCTCACTCGCTCTTGGAGTCATCTACCGCGGACAGGGACAAGAAAGACACCATGTCTGCCGAGGCCGAGGCCGAGAAGCGCAGACAGCAGAACAAGTTCAGTCGGTTCTGGAAAGTTGGTCTCGCGTCCGTGGCTGGCGCGACCATCATTGGCGTCACGGGAGGGTTGGCGGCGCCTCTGGTTGCGGGTGCGCTTGGGGGCATCATGGGTGGTGTCGGGCTTGGGGGTGTAGCCAGCTTCCTGGGAATCTTCTGGATGAACGGTGCTCTTGTCGGTGCTTTGTTCGGAGCGTATGGCGCCAAAATGACTGTTCGTACAGCTATATCTTGTTTTTCTCTTCCGCTCAATGTCACTTACACACACGGCAACATCTCGAAACAGGCACCCACTTTGCTAACTAACACGATGATGCATCCGTCCAAGGCGAACTCATGGACAAATACGCCAAAGAAGTAGAAGACTTCAAGTTCATCCCTCTCGAATCAGAATGGGGTCCCGATTCCAATCCCATGGCCGCGCCCACAGGCAAAAAGCCTGGCGCACCCGAAAGCCAAAACCCGGAAAGCAGACGTCTCCGCGTGACAATAGGCATCAACGGCTGGCTCAACTCAGAAGACGACATCACCAAGCCCTGGCGTGTGCTAGATGCATCCTCGGAAGTCTTCGCCCTGCGATACGAAATGAAGACGCTCCTCAGCCTTGGCACCGCCCTGCAAGACCTCGTTACCTCGTTCGCCTGGAAAGCGCTCAAGGTCGAAATCATCAAGCGCACCGTGCTCGCGACCCTCTGGGCCGCCCTCTGGCCGATCCAAATCCTCGCCGCTGCCTCCAACGTCGACAATCCCTTCAGCCGCGCGAGCAACCGCTCCAAAAAGGCCGGCCAGCTCCTCGCCGACGCCCTCATCAACAAAGTCCAGGGCGAGCGGCCCGTCACCCTCATCGGATACTCGCTCGGCGCCACCGCCATCCACGCCTGTCTCCAATCCCTCGCGGACCGTCAAGCCTTTGGCCTCATCGACAGCGTCGTCATCATCGGCGCGCCCGCCCCCTCCCACGCCCCCCACTGGCGCACCCTCCGCTGCGTCGTCTCCGGCCCCATCTTCAACGTGTATTCCGAGAACGACATGGTCCTCGGCTTCGCATACCGCATGCACAGCCTCGCTCTCGGCGTAGCGGGTCTCCAGGCCATAGAAGGCGTCAACGGCCTGCGGAATCTAGACCTCAGCGAGCGCGTAAGCGGCCACTTGCGCTACCCCTCACTGACGGGCGAGATCCTGCGCGAATGCGGGTTCCTCGGCGTCCGCGCAAGCGGCGAGATCGAAAAGGACGACCTTATCAAGATGAAGGATGACCACGCCGAGGGGAAACTCGTCGACTTCGAGGCCGTCACCAAGGGAGACACCAACGAGAACAAGGAGTCCAACATCACCCGGGACCTGCGAGGCCTGACAATCTCCCCCCCGCCTGCCTTGACACGAGACAAGGACCATGAACCTCCTCTTCCCGCGCGACCCGGCCACGAGCAAAACCTCCCTGGAAAGCAGGCGCTCAGAGGGAAAAGTGACGAGGAAGACGGAGACCCCGATGATCAACACAAGTCTCTTCACGACGGACTCGACGATCCGCCTCTGGTGAAGAGCGCGAGACACGGCACAGGCAATCATGGTAGGAACCGTGAGCAGACAGACGCCCGAGTCGAATGATGGGCATGACGGAGACTTCACGGCCATCAGGATGGAGAATAATGAAACATGACGCTGAGCGTAAGCATGAGCTGAGAAGACAATAGGTTTAGGTACAGACATGATAAAATGTGTGTGATAGAGCGCATCGCATCACATCACACACCATGGTACGGCATGATTTCGTTGACATGGAAGCCCTTGATATTGCAGCCTTACACGGACTTTGCAATTCCATAACGCGCAGACCCAACACAAAAAGACCGTCTTTGCTTCATCTAGCAACGGCGGGGAGTCACGTCCCACTCCTCTCACATGTTTAGTTTTTTTCGGTAACAAAAAAGATCAAGCGGTGGGGTTGTTCTGCTGGATACAATTAAAGTCAAAAACTAAAAGGACAGCATCTCATGGCACAATTGAAGCCAAGCCACATCGCATCAAGATTCATTTTCTAGCCGACTTGTAACAACTCGCAAGTCAAATATTCTTGCCAAAGATCACTACTAATTGCTAGCTCTGGTCTTTCCAAAAATAATAATAATAAAAGGCAGACAAAAAAAAATTAACGAGGGTGAGAGACAACAGTAATAGGAGAACAAAAAGTCAAGACGTAGCAAAAATCTAGCACGACTGATCAATGACCGAGATTGAGATCGCTCACTCGCTCACTAACGCACTCAGACGTGACATCTTTGCCGTCCCGTGGTATCATATCCGATGGAAAAGGTGAAGGACTAAAAAAGAATAACGGAGACAAAAGGTGAAATGAAGAGCCTGAAGAGATTAAAAGGAGAAATTATTGCTGGCCCCATAAAATGGTATTAATGACATGGTCAGATCGCGTCAGTGAGCAACCACAACTGCGCCCTTTGAGCAGGTCAGAGACATGTAAATAGATCAAATATTGTTTGAGAGTTTGCTTTGCGTAGTTTTTTTTTTCTGAGATCGGGGCTGTCGAGAAACATGTGCCATATATATCATTTGGCTGTCAAAAACCTCTAAGATCGACCAGCCACGGCTTGATGAGTGCCGTTACTTGTTTCCATGTTACCAGTGAGTTCGGCAACACGAGCCTTGATTCTAGCAACGCGAGACTCGATTGCTGTTGAGCACAGAAATATCAGCATGGGAAAACCGCCGTGCTTCAAAATGAGCCATGTTGCGGAAGTTTTGGAACTCACTCTCTTCCGCACTGGTGTCATCATCGTCTCCTGATTTCTTGTGGGGTCGGGCGGGCTCGTCTCGTTGGCGGGTGGCGGCTCTCTGAGCAGCATTCTTGCGGATTTGAGCCCAGCGATCCTGCACACCAGGGCTAGCGCTCTGGTTCAACTTTTCGACAGGCTCTCCCGAGGAGGTCACGGCTTCTTCATCTTGCTTAGCGATGGGATGGCGAGCAATGGGGGGCGGGGCGGCATCGTCATCGTCCTGCTCTGGCACAAAAGCGGGCTGATCGGCCAAGGGTCCTTGGTCGAATCGGGCGAATGCGTCCTTGGCCTCGGCAGCATCTCGCGTATCGACGGGCGTGAGGCTTTCCCCAACAGAAGGTTCGTAGGGAGGCTCCGTGCTTTCGGAAGGATGAGCCTCTAGTGTCGGCTCTGTGTTCATGCCAACAGCCTCGGAAGGGATGGGTGAGTCACGAGTAGGTGTGGCAACAGGCGTGATCTCGTCTGGCTTGGGAGAATCGACAACCCCGGGGGCAACTGAGTGCTGAGCAGGCTCTGTGGCAGCAGCGAGTTTCTTCTGAATTAAAGCGGGCATGTTGTTAGAAGCATTTTCTGGGACCTTGGAGGATCGGTTCTTGCGCCTGAGCAGGTTACGGAAACTCTTCTTGTCTTTAGTGGGTTCAGTAGTATTTTGCTTTGAATTGCCCAGACTGGCGGCATTGGGCGAATGGCTCTCGGCAGCAGTTGGTGCAGGAGCATCTTCCACCTTCAGGGCGGTTGGTACGTCGTCAAGTTTCAGTGCCGTCTCCTGCTGCAAAGAATGAGCTTCGACACCCGAGGTCTCAGGTGGCTGCTCATGAGACTCTGCTTGCGAAACAGGAGATAGCAGGGGTATTCTGTTGATCGTAGAAGGGGTCCTTGGCATCTCGTCCTTGGCAGGCACGGCAGGCTTCTGGTCATCGACATGTCCGCTGCCATTAGTCACCGAAGCATCACTCGCATATTCAGAAGTGGGCGAGTAAGGCACGGCGACACCTCGTCCGGCATTGCTGTTGGCCATGTACGCGTCCTTAATAGTGCCCTTGTCGTACTTTTTGACCCATTTCATTGCAGACGATGCTTCTCCAGCAATTTGTGGCTGGAGAGTGAGAATGCTGGTGGTCTTTTCGGTCGCCGAATCGCCCATTCGTCCACGGCGTGTGGCCAGAAGGTTCTCTTGTTGCTCGTTTTCCTGAACTGCACGCATTTGCGCTGCTTTGGCTTGGACTTTGGCCTGCGTGTCGGGTCCAATGCTAGATTTACTGCCCCCAAAGTTATTCGTAGCGTTCTTGTCGCCACGGTCCGAAACATGCCTGCCCACCGACTTTCGACGAGCTATGCTTTTGCCGCGCCTAGTCCAGCTGAAAAGGCCCTTCTTCTCTGCAATATATGCACCTTCATCCTGCTCCGGTGCAGTGCTTGCAATCATTTCCTCCATGACGAACCAGCTGCCACCAGCCACCTTGGTTTCGATGATGGCACATCGGCCGAAAGCAGACTTGCGGAGGATCGTCTCCTCTGGAGCCAGACTGTTCATCCAAACCCACCAGAAAGCATTGTCGAGCAGCAGGACCGTGATGCTAGCAAGCTCACCAGGCTGAAGATCCATCGTCTTGGACTCGAGTCTTGGCCGATGCGATTGTGAGCTTTGTTGCCTGACCTGACTTCCGAGCGGCGGCAAGACCTTGTCAGGGGGCAGAAGTATATTCGACGAAGCCTCAGTCTCGTCAACAAAGCCAGATGACAGAAAGTCGGCCCACGACGGGGTGGTTGGACGGCCCAAGCCGGCGCCAGATGTAGGCGTTCTCCTAAGGGTTTGTACCTGATTGTGTTGGGTGGGCACTTTGCTGTCCTCCGCTTGAGCCTCCTCTTCGACAGTTTCCGAGAACCCAATGTCTTCAAATCGCGACCAGGAAGCGTCTCGCAAGCTCGTCGAATGCTTGACGCTGGAGACCTGAGACTCATTTGCAGCGGAAATGGCTCTGAGAACTCGAAGACACTCTTCCGTCAGGGCCTGCACAGGATCCTCATACTCGGAGAATTCTTGGAGTGCAGGATCGGAATCTCGATATTGAAAGTGGCCGGCTCGGCGAAGTAGAGCGAATGGAGTTGGCGAAACGGAGTCGACCAACATGACCAGTTTGTTCGTACTCGAAACCAAGGATGCAGGTCTTGTAGGCGGATATTCCGTCTCATTGAGTAGCTTCTCAAGAGATCTAGGAAGCAAAGTGATACCAGTGAGGCCTTCTTCGGGGCTCAGCGAGCGAAGATAGGCAAAGAACAAGTGCGTATTGGCGTCCGCAGCCCTAGCCGGGTTGTATATTAGCACCAATTGATTGCGCAATTAGTCTTTCTGTCGAGGAAAATGCTTACTTGATCCAAGCTTTGTAGCCTCCATCGAACCCACTGCCAGTATCCTTTTGCTCAAATGCCCACCAAGCGGCCATGCGAGGGAGTTGTAGACCACCGTGCCCATTGCTTTTTCCGTGAGCAGCAACGGCAGCTATCAACTCGAAAAAGTCAAAGATGATTCGTTGGCGAGCGCCACTCTCAACACTCAAAGGGATAAACGTCTTGAAAGAGTCCCTGGCCATGCGCGAGTCTAATTTCAGCGGTCAGTCAGCAGATGCTTCCCCCGCACAAGATGGCGGTAGTATTGTAATTCGAAGTTGTTGTTAGACCTACCTCCCTCGCCGATTTTGAACAGTTCGTAGGCGTCCCAACCGACAACGCCCCCAGGTAGACGGCTCCAGCACCACTTGGCGACACCGGCAATGACCTGAACCACTAGTTAGTCATAAGCATCGAGACATAGAGCGAAGTGTCCTAGATTACCATTGGCTCTGTCATGCGCAACTCCTGGCTCAGCGCTTCCCCTCTTAGGCCATAGCTATCATCATGAAAATGTCTGATGAAGGTGCGTACCGCACTAGGATCGGAAGTCGGCCGGTACGGGAGCAGAAGGAAAGGAATATCAAGTCCTGGACAACGCGATATATATTAACATGGGTAGTTAATTTAGCTTGGCAATGCACACGACGATATCGAGTTGCAGCGTTCTGTTTTGGGGGGGGGGGAGAGCTGGTTGCCAAACTCGTACCTCGCGCCTTGAGCTCGGCCGTGCAAACATGTAGGAGTTCGTGAACTTCTTCTGGTTCGACTGATGCTCGTGTATATGCATCATCCCACTTTGGCTTCTGCGGAAGCGCATTCGTGAGATCCTGCATTCCATTCTTCTTCTTCCTCAAGCCATCGCGGGCTTTGAGGCGGGAGAGGAACCCAGGCATCTTCAACCTGAAATTAAATCGTGGAATGGTGAACTATTTCTCCCGAGGAGCAAGTTGATATAGGTTCGATAAGTCCTGTCATAGGCAGAAAAGAATTGTAGGCTTCGTAGCTCCGAATCGACCCAGATAACAACAGATTATGCAGGGTGAGGTGTAGTTGGCCGCAATCAGGGGACAGCCCAGGCGTTGGCAGAATAAGTCAGATGCTCAGGTGGGCGATTGACGGGGGATGGCTGTCGTTTCTTGTGTCAAGTTGAACGGCATACGTCGATGGAAGAGAAAAGAAACGGAGGCAAATGTCCCATCAACTGAGGCGGGCAATAAAGCAGACAGCTGAGGACGGGTCTTGTTGTGATCAAAGGTGGTTCAACTCGCCCTGCGACATGTAAGTGGTGATGCGGGGACCGCAAAAGGGAAGGGCGCGACGGTAGATTGGGTTGGGCGTGTTGAATGACGGCAAGACTGGAAAAGAAGATTAGAGAACAGGAAGCGGCCTGCAACTTTATCACGGCCCAGTGCACAAAAGGAGCACGGAACAAGCTGCAGAAACACACAGGAAAGAAAAAAGAATGAGTGAAAGGCCTGCAGAGGAAGCGTGGCTAAGGTAGCATTTGGGGAAGAAAGAAGGGGGGAAAGGAGCAAGAAACGGGGCGAATTTGCAAAGGTACAAAAGGGGACAGAACAGACAGACGGTGAAGATGAGCGCGACAACGTCAACTTGGTGTGGCAGATGCTGGCACTGACTGGTGCACGCTGCTGGCTGGGCTGGTCTCTCTGTCCGTCAACAAGTCGTCAAAGTCGTCAAGTCACCGTCGACAAGCAACAATAAGTTGAGGTGTGTGGGTTCAGGGGTCGCAAAAGTAGGGACAAGGGGGTACGGCAGGTGCGGCCGGGGATGGGATTGGATCCTCGACAAATAGGGGGGCGTTTAGCCAACAAAAGGCACCGGGGGGGCCAAAAAAGTAAATTGCGGTTGGCTGGTCGCCCTTGTGGCCCCTCCGGGTACCTGCACCGCACGACCTGGCGGGATTGATACATACTCGCACCATTTGGAGGGTGCAGTTAGGATAATGCACCTCCGCTACTTCACCAGGTGCTTTGTGCCGCTGACGGCGGTATTCCTACCTTCAATTGACGAGCCAGGCAACGGATTCGAGTTGCACAGGCAGCGGGAGCAGCGGGAGCAGCGGGAGGACGCAGGAGGACGCAGGAGAAACAGAGCACCCTGTCGAATGCAAGACAAGCCGAGGCAAGACGTGGGATTTTCTCATCCCATTCATTCACTTCCTTTTTACGACTCACTCTGGAGGCTCTCACTCTGGAGGCTCTCACTCTGGAGGCTTCGCCTGATCCTTATCCAGTTGGATGCGGCGGCAGCTAAACTATATTTTGGGCAATTGGAAAAGAGATGGTACGGAAGACTCCGCAACTTGATAAACTTTGGCCAGCGTGGCCTAAGATCTTGGATGATCCTATATAGAATGCCAAAGCAACAGTGAGATATGACTGGACCTTGATTGTCGTCGCAGAGCTGCAGGAAAATTCTCAATTTATACGCAGCGCGCGGCCGGAAGTTTGGTCTGAGACTGTGCCGCATGTCTCACAGTCCAATTGAACTTGCTTTTCCCATCTGCCTCTCGACCCCTGATTTGCTTTACACATAACACCTGCAGGCACCTGCAGGCACCTGCTGATTGATGCCCGCAACCCGCAACTGACTGATGAAGAACCTCGTCCTTGCCTTGTCTTGCCTTTCCTTTGTTTTCTCGTCCAGTAGTATGGGCGGCAGTAGGTATAATAATCATCGTCACTCCGCACCGAGGGGAAAGCTACTCAAGTACTCAAGTACGGACGAGTCGCCGCACGACCTGGATGCTCTGCGACGTGCCAACTATAATACTAGCCCGCGGAAGTAGTAGTGTGTATCACCATATCAGACGAAAGTGGAGGGCTAATTTACCACGCTCCGTGCCTCCTGCCGCCACCCTCCGGTAGTTCCTCCTCTAGTTCCTCCTCGAGCTATTTGCTATTAGATAACGTCTGGTGGTCGCAGACCCTCTTTTTAGTCTTTGGCACACGATGATGGCACTCGCCTGAAGCAGTATGCAGATGGGGGTTTCATGTGCACATACATGGCGACGCCGCCATCGATGCCTTGTCTCCGACTTTCTTGCCTGCCATAATCCGTACATATCTCTACAAGATGCATAATCAAGGATGACAATCCCTTGAGTAGGCAAGTACTCTGTACGGCATCAAGGGCTATACCGCAACCGAGCAGTACACGATCCGGGGGGTTTCATGCCAGGCGCCGGCATGCGTACACACGCCGAACAAAGTGATGATACATTAACGTCTCTAATTGCACACATCATATACGAGGACAATTCCAGCCATCCGTTGTAGTCATCCGTCCGAGTCAAAGAGTAGAACTGGTTGACAGATGTGCACCCATCTTACCAACACACCATGGCCACGTTGAGGGCCTATTCCTTTTTGACCTCCTCTTCAGCTAACCGCAGAGCTTCCTCCAGGGCAGCCTCATCCTCGGAATCTACATCTTCTTCAGGCTGAACAGGTGTCTTCTCGATGAGCTTTTCCGCAGTTGTTTGAGTTGGTGACGTCGAGGCAATCTCGGCAGCTTTCTCTGCTGCGACAGCGCCAACCGCAGCATCAGCAGGAGAAGGCGTAGCTCTTGTGGAGGTTCCAGGACTCAAAGCCCAATCAACCTCTCCGTCTTTGCCGTATCTCTTGATGAGCCACTCGTTGGCGGTTCTGAAGTGACCACAGTCAAAAAATCCCCTAGATGCACTCAACGGACTGGGATGCACGCTCTGCAAAACCAAGTGTTTTTGCTTGTCAATCTTTTGCACACGCTTTCCAGCTGGCGTCCCCCATGCCACGAAGACAACGCCCCGGGTGCGTTTCTGGGCCACAAGATCAATGACTTTTTGGGTGAAGCGCTCCCAGCCCCGATTTGAATGTGAGTTGGCCTCGTGTATCCGGACCGTGAGGCACGTATTCAGCATGAGGACACCCCGATCAGCCCATGGCGTTAAGAGCCCGCTTCGATTAGGCGGCGGCACAAACGTCGGATAGTCCCTTTTCAGAGCAATATACATGTTCTTGAGGGACGGCGGTGCCGGTGTTGGAGGTCGAACGGAGAATGCAAGGCCGTGGGCTTGGTTGACATTGTGGTAGGGATCTTGACCGACAATGACGACCTTGACGTTGTGGAAAGGAGTGTGACGAGACCTGGCTCAAGCATACGTCAGCAAATTCCGATGAAGACATCTGGGTACCTGGTACCTTTGGGAAACTCAATGTCACATACCAGGAATAAACGTCCTCCTTGGGAGGGAACCACGTCTTCCCTGCCTTCGTCTCCCTCTCCAAGAACTTTTTGAGCTCCAAGAACTCCTTGGAAGTAATCTCATCCTTCAAATGTGCCAGCCAACTATCATCCAATGTTTCGATCTCCAGCTGCAAAAGCTTTTTTTGCTCCCCAGTCAAACTATCCACCCACTTCTTCTTGTCGAACTTGGTAGCCGGTACACTCACTCCGGAATCCCCAGACGCACCGCTGCCGATACTGGGCTTGGGCACTGCACCGAAGAAAGAAGCAATGGATCCATTGGCCTTGGGCTTCTTGGTATCGGCCCCTTTAGATAATGAGTCGTCACCCTTGCGCTTGCGTGTTGCCATTGCGCGGATACAGCTCCGGTTGTTTGGCTTGTGAAGCTGCGTATGAAGGGGAGGCCGCAGGCGACGCAATGGAGCTGGGAGAGCTCTTGCGAAGCGCAAGGTAGGAATTGTGAATATCGGAGTTGTTCGTCGTTCAGATGCGGGTTCGAGATGTTTCAGAGTGAACTGGAGTTTGCTGAATATGAATTCTCAAACGTTGTGGCCATCCAACACTACGGACGGGCCTGGCGCGTGCGAGACGCGTTTTATAGACGCGTTTTACAGAAGCTGGAACGGGGACCCTGGAGAGCCATTTACGCGACAGCAGCTCAATAACGGGGCTGGAAGATGCCAGGATGCACTGCAGCCAAGTGGAGACTCGGCAGTCTGTCTGCCTCGTACCAATGTTGCTTCCTGCCTCCGGGTCTTGTTCCTTGTTGCATTATGTGACTTGGTACGGTGACAGTGTAGCGAGGAAACCAAAGCTGCCGAATACTCCGTAGTACGGATTATGCGAGGTGCAAACTGAAAAGAGGAGGTGAAAATGGAAGATCCGCTTATTCATTCATTGCCCCGCTTACAAACCAGGCGCCAACGGTTCTCGTCCCCAGGAGGACAGTAAAGAAGCAGTCTACTACGCGGCCTCATACCAATGCGGAATGGGACGATTCGACCGGGGACGATGTAGCTGATGGGAGGATTGAGCTTCTGAAATGAGATTGTACCAGGGAGCTCAGAAGAGGTTGCAAAGCTTGTCACAAATACGACGAACCCCGATGGACATATTGTCAGATATTGGGTGTAGGGCATTGGTAGCTACAAGTGTTAAACGCCCTCCATACGGACTACAAAATGTTACAATGGTCGATTTTTCAATTCCCAGCCATTCATGTACATGTACATTACATGGTAGACCGTGACCCCGCCGAATCAGTGCCTCTTTACGGATTACTCGTCAACCAAGTCGGAAACATCATCACTAGGCTCCTTGTATCCACCATCTGGCTTCGCACCACGCGTGGTTTCATCAATAATGTTGGATTCGTCAATTCCATCAGACAGATCCTTCTCTGTTCTCGAGATTAGTTGTGCTGCCATAGTTTTTTTTTTCTATTTCTTATGAAAGGGTAGACCCACGGAGCTCGGGGTCTTTGGAAACAGCGTCGTCAATCTTGTCCTCGTCTACATCCTCGGGAAGAGGCTTGACTTCTTCGTCAGGCGCAGGCATGGCCTTGTCTTCAACGACAAAGTTGTCTTCGGTGCGTGCCATCTTGAGGTTTTTGTTGTTGTTGTTGTTGTTGTTCTTTTGCGTAATGAGGCTAATTGACGAGTTGTGGGAGGAATTGTAGGATAGGGCTTGTGGATGTAGTGGTTCAGAGATGTCAGATTTCGAGCAAATGGGCTCACTTTACGGAGTATATAATACTTCTTTCCATTCATGTCACAGACGAGTTTCTTGATTATGGAGCTGTCATCAAGGTCAAGAACATACATGCTCGATCGCGGCATGGTGACCGACCGGGAAGACCCCGATCAAGAGTCAGTTCAGCCACGTCAGTGCTGGTGCTACGATCACCTCCTTGCGCCGCCAACTCTGTAGTATTGTTCCCTTCTTTTCTTTCTCTCCCTCTTCTGCCTCACCTCTTCTAGAATGTCGGTCTCTGACGCCAATCCAGTTGCAGAGGAGCTAATCATCATGTCCATCTCGTCTCTGCGCAACGCAACTCCACCTCGGTGCCGATGAGGCTGAACTGACGTCGAAGACTTCCCAAAACATCCTCCAGTGGGCACTAGCTTAGTTGGACGCCCCCAGATTTCCACACCGAATCACGATCCACGCTTTCGTCTATCGCCCGGTGGTTCCATGACCGGAAAAATATGAAATAAACCTTGCTGGATTTTTTTTTGCTTGTTCTTTGGGACGACAGGGACTCCTGTAGCCTCGCCCTCCATGACATGTGAACCGAAACCGTGAACGGGGTTGCGGTTGCGGTTGGATGTGGGTCTGGGAACTGTTTGCAGCCGCAATTGAGTAGACGCTCTCTATGACGCGATGATTTCGCTGCTGTTTTTGTGAACATCCATGGCATTGAGCATTCATGTACTGTATATAATCAAACTCTAGCCGTTTACACGCGCCGGTCAAGTGCCCAGACATAGGGTATTGAAAATCTGAGAAATCCAAATAGAAAACTCGCCTAGAAAATCATTTCAAGATGAAGGGCAATGACGAGGTCATCAAGGAATTCAATGAGCTGGTCAACATGACTGCCTCTGAGCTCGAGAAATGGCTCAAGTCGTCTGACTCCAACAGCGCGGGCTGGCCCAAGGATTCTGGAGACGGCGAGTCTGTTGGCCACGACAGTGGGCGCAAGATTGTCGAAATCCTGAAAGACAACCCGCAGAAGAATCCCGACAAGTACGATGATGACCAAATCGAGCATATGCGCAAAGTCGTTGCGTACTGGTATGTTCTCTGCCCAAACTGTTTAATTTTTTTTTCCAGCGATCACGACTGACAGACTTCGATGCAGCAAGCGGCATTTGGCCCAAGAAAGCGCTGGCAATGAGAACAAGTCCACCGAGGAGTTGAAGAAGACGAAATCGTACGCTTCGCTAAAGAACTGGAGCCATGATATCCTCAAGAAAGAGAACGGCAAGGCGGATGGTTCAGGAGAGGCTGAAGCAGGCGACAAAAGAAGCCGGCAGGATGGCCCCACTGGCGAAAACAAGGCGAGAAAGACCGAGAAAGCATCTAGCGCCAAGGATGAGGAAGATGAGGGAGATGAAGGAGATGACGGAGATGACGATGAAGAAACGGGTGAGGGAGATGATGACGAGGAAGGAGATGAGGATGCAGATGCAGACGAGGAAGACGACGACGATGAGGATGACGGGCAGGAGGGCGACGGAGGGAGGAAGACAAGGTCGAAGACAAGGAAAGGAGCAAATGGCCAGAAGAATAACAAAAAGACAAAGTCCAACGAAGAGAACGACGAGAAGGACGATAAAAAGGGCAATTCCTCAAACAAGTCGAAGAACGGAGAGCCAGAGCCCGGCGACACGGTCAGTTGGAATTGGGGCCAAGGCCAGCCAGAAGGCAAAGTGCTAGATGTGAAGCACGACAAGTAAGTGGACACGAGACTTGAGCGATTCAACTGATGACGTTTAAACTAATACGATACAGGGCATCTGTGAAGACCAAGAGAGGAAATGAGGTCTCACGCGACGGAACAGACAAGGACCCGGCCGTGATCCTTGACACGGGAAAATCCAAGGCAATCAAGCTGAACCATGAGTTGAACTAGACCGCGCAACGGGTATAGAAAATGTTTGGTCTCAAAGCCAGTAGCGGTGGCCAGTGGCGGTGGGATTTTGCTCAGCAGAGTAATATGTAGAACGATTGTAATTGATACATTTTGATTCCTTCGAAGAATCTGGGCCAAAAGTTGTTCGTGGGTGCCGAATGAAAAAAAAAGAGAGCGTTGAGCCGACCAGCTCCCATGTGTGCAATGAGGTTGAGGTGCCCCCCCCCCAAACCCCAGGTCCGAAGTGGCCAGCTTGTACTATTAGCTTGAGTCCAGTAATAATGGCCCTGTGCCAACAGCTCCGAGGCCACCTTTTGTCAACGTCAACGTCAACGTCAACGTCAACCCACCCTCGCATCTTCGCAGCACTTTCGACATCTCGTGCTGGACTCGCCATGCTTTGCGCCCAAAACTGTCTCTTCGGCATTTAGCATCTGCCTAACATGAGGATTTCGGCTGTTTCGATTCTACGTAAGTGACTTGTTCGAGGCCGCATCCTGTAGCCACCTTGGCATCTGCTCACATGTCTCGATGGATAAGTGCTTTCGCAGGCTGCCACCGTCTTGGGGACCAACGCGCAATACTACGAAAACAGTCACGGAGATGGGACCGCCCGAACTGAGCCTTTAAGTCATGGACTCGGCCCCAAAGATGTCGCGTCGGACCATGGCCAGCAGGCTGTTGCTCGACAAGCCGGTAAGTCTGCTTGGCAAGCCATGACTTATGACTTCAAGCACATTGGCGGGTGAGGTGGTGGCTAACTATAATTCACGTAGGAGCCGAGTTCGTCGACGCCGCGCTTTCCCAACTGAAAAAAGCATCTCAATCATCAAAGCATCGAAGGAAACAGTCGTCCGGGGTTTTCGGCACCGTCTTCCGATACATCCTCAACACCATACCAACGGGTCCGGCTGCTGCCCCTTCGAAGGAACGGCCAAAGTCGGCCACAAATGGACCCCTCTCCAAGACCATCGGTTTGCTGGAGAAGGCTGCGCAGCAAAACAATTCGGACGCGCTGTATCTATTGGCAGAGCTCAACTTCTTCGGCAATCATAGCTTTCCTCGGGATCTTCATACCGCGTTCCGATACTACGATCAGCTGTCCAGCTCACATGGCAACACGACTGCTCAGTACATGCTGGGGCTCTTTCACTCGACTGGTATCGGCAATGTTGTTCCTCGGGATCAGGCCAAGGCGTTGCTCTATTACACATTTGCAGCGATTCGGGGCGACACCCGTGCTGAAATGGCCACCGGCTTCCGGCATAATATTGGCATTGGGGCTTCCAAGAGCTGCAAGACGGCAGTCAAGTATTACAAACGAGTAGCCGACAAGGCTATACAATGGCACCGGTCCGGCCCTCCCGGCGGTGTCAAGTGGATTCACCAAGGATGGAGAATCGCAGACGACAATGGTGGTGTTTACGGAGAGGGCGCCAGTGCAGCCAGCTCCGGGATGAATGCCCGAAAAATCAGTGTACATTCCGATGCTAACGCGGCCATCAGCGATGTCATTGAATATTTAGACCTCATGTCGCAGAAGGGCGACATCAAAGCCTCGCTCAACCTCGGCAGGATGTTCTACGACGGCCAGCGTGGCCTCGAGCACGACTTCAATCTCGCTAAAAAGTATTTCCTTCAGGTAGCCTCTAGATACTGGAGGAAGGACGGCCGGCTTGCGGAGAACATCAAGCCCGGCACTGATAAAATCGCTGCTAAGGCCGCCGGTTTCATTGGTCGCATGTACTTGAGGGGGGATGGCCTCCCACAAAACTTCAAGCAGGCGAAGGTCTGGTTCGAGCGTGGCATCAAACTCCGCGACGCGCAATCCCAGTATGGCATGGGGTTAATGCTCTTGAATGGTTTCGGCGTCAAGGAGAACATTAAGCGAGCCTCTGAACTCTTCCAAACTGCCGCAGCTGCAGATTATGCCCCGGCTCAGATCGAAATGGGCCGGCTATATCTCGACCAAGGCGAACCAGAGGACCTCCGCGTGGCCAATGACTTTTTTGAGCTGGCTGCGCGATACGGAAACATTGAGGCATACTACTACCTGGCCGAAATGGTCTACCATGGCGCGGGGCGGGAGAAAACATGCGCGATGGCCTTGGGCTACTACAAGACTGTTGCCGAGAGGGCAGAGCCTCTGGTCTCATCCTGGGCAGATGCCAATGAAGCATATGACTCTGGCGACTACGAGGTCGCATTTCTCGAGTACTTGATGGCGGCCGAACAAGGATACGAGCGAGCGCAAAACAATGTTGCTTATATGTTGGATACCATTCAATCCAAGAGGTCTGCCTCGCGATGGCTTGGAGGCGGGTCAAGCGTCGAGAGCATACTGTTGGACAACCCAAGCCTCGCTCTCATCCATTGGACCAGGTCGTCACGCCAGACCAACATTGACTCTCTCGTCAAGATGGGAGACTATTACTACTATGGCATTGGCACTGAAGTGGACGTGAGCAAGGCGGTGCAGTGTTACACTGGAGCGTCGGAGTACTCGCAAAGCGCACAAGCTCTCTTCAACTTGGGCTGGATGCATGAAAATGGCATCGGCCTCGAGCAAGACTTCCACCTGGCCAAGCGGTACTACGACCAAGCGCTGGAAGTGAGCGAGGAGGCGTACCTGCCAGTGACGCTTAGCCTTCTGAAACTTAGGGTCCGCAGTGCGTGGAATACAATTACTCACGGCGACGTTCATTCCATTCAAGAGGAGCCGAGTAAGTGACACATGGGGGAAACATGCACCTTTTCATTGTCATTGTTGATTCTTGTTTGTCGTTAACACACAGCTACAGGCAAAATCAAGGATTGGTCGTTGTCGGAATGGATTGCCAATTTTTTGAAAGATGATGCCCAGTACCACGACGACGATGAGGACCTCTACTCGGACTACATGGACGACACATTGGACGTAGGAGATGAGGACTACCTTGACGCAGGTGGCGTATTGGAGAGTATTCTCATCATCGGCGTGACCATGTCCTTGGTTTTGCTGCTGTGGTATCGGCAGAGAATGCAGCAAGCGCGTGCACAGGTCGAGCATGTCAGGCGTGAGGAGCAGATTCCACCGCCACAGCAGCCAGGACAGCAACCAGGACAGCAACCGCAGGGCCAAGGTGGCAATCCAGCCAATCCTCCTGATGGTTTTGCGGGATGGGCAGCTGGGGGGATGGGGTTATAGATGTGAAAAAGGACACGAGTGTATATAGTAGCTACTGCAAGACTACGACTTTGGAGGGGCGTTTTGGGCAGCATTTTGCAAGCGACGTTATTCGTAGAGAATACATTGTGGAACGGCTACAAAAGCCGCCAATTCATTTCATTGCATGTCAAATTGCGTAGTATGCCATCTCAGTTCATGGCTACTGACGCTTGTGGATGATGGGGTCCCACCGGAGACGGGTGTTGTCACGGCTTCGTTTCACAAACCGCATCATCAGGTGCTACACCCACTGTATGCCATCACAATGACATGACTGTGGTTGAGCACAGGGCAGGACGGCCGAATAAGAAGATGGCATCTCTGAGGATTCGCAGAACACATGAAGGATAAAAGCAAGCAAGCAAATAAACAAACAATAGTGGCACAGCGGCGTCCGTTGTCAATAATGTCATCCAACATGTTGGCTCCAACCTTGGCTCCAACCTTGGCTCCAGGAATGCACTGCCATGCCATCTAAGCCAGCCCGCCTGGGAGGCCCCACGGCTAAAGAGCAGCCAGCCAGTCATTATGGCCGTCCGAGAATCCATCAACGTCGAGTCAAGCGGGGGCGGCGGCAGGAAATGCTGCGACTTTCGGCGTCTCGGAAATCACGGGTCATTGCCTCCGCCAGTTCTGATAAATCTCAGGGCACCGCCACCGCGCCACCCGGCTGCGCTTCCACCCAGAAACGAACGCTTGCCTAGAATTCTTTCAATCTTCTCATCCGACTCACCATCCTATTTGACAAAGTTTTCGATTGCGCGAGTATTATAAAACTTTGCTTTTCTTTTTCCTCCTCTTCTTGTTCTTCTTTCTTTTTGGGGGGGAGGGCCGGTAAAAGAGACGTGAGTTGCCGAGGCGAGATATTCAAGTCTTGGACATACCTACGACGCGAACTGGAAAACGATGGCGGTTAATGATGAGGGTTTGTACTGCTCTGGCGGGGTGTGTTACTCCTCGTGGTGGCATTCAAAGGTGTGTGTTTCCCGAAGTCTTGTCTTGACTGCGTTTTCGAGGAGAGGGCCGGCTCTGACGTTGGGTGGGAATAGACGGGCACGATAGTGCGATGGGTCCTGTTCTTCGCCATCTTCGGCACCATCACGCTTTATGTACTCGTGGGGTATCTCCATGCCAAGAGGAGGCTCAGGAAAGGCCTGCGACCGCTTGCCTACCATAGGGTACGTTTTGAACTCATTCCCGTCCCCATGTCCCTCCCCGCGAAGAGAAAAAAAAAAAGAAACAAGTTCGTTGTCGCCTGAGCTTTCTCGCGCTGATTCGTCGTTCCAAAAGTGCCTGGTTAGTCGTCGCTCCTACGGGACACCCGTCCATCAGCATTGGCCGAACGGCCAGCCGGTCGGAGTCTATTGCTACCAGCAGCCGCAGCAGAGCGGGTATTATCAACCTGCTTATTACCCGATGAACGATATGCCTCTGCCTGCGTATGACCCCAACAGGCCGCCTGTGTACTCTGGTCCTCCCGAGGGGGGCTCCAAGGTCGACCCGTCGCAGAACATAACGCCTGACAACCGGGGGCCGGAGAGCAATCCTGCTCCGACGTACGCGCCTCCTCAGGGGCCGCCGCCGAATCGATAAAAGATGGGGGGGGAAGAGGGGTTGCTGTCGTATGGGCCCCGGATGAAGAAGACGGGGTTTGAGGAGGACCCTTTACCATCGTTTGTATAAGAATGTCATAGCAAGCTTGGCTTTTTGGAGTATACCTACCCATGACTCACGTAATGGCAAACACAAGGAAAGAAGAAGAGTAGCATTGAGAATAAATCGTACTCCGTAGTACAGGTATTATATATGCTGGCTGGTTGGGGGAAAAAAAAATATAAAAAAAAACACCTGAAGTCATGTTCGTCAACGCCGTCGTTCCATCATGGTCAAGTACCATTGCCATGAAAGGCTCTATAAGTGCAGTGGAATCAGTCCAAATCCATCTCATCATCATCGTTTCCCGTCGGCACCGCCCCAGAAGCCATCGTGCGTCCACCCTCCCGCTCAAGCCTCTGCTTCTCCCTCGCGCGCTGCCTCGCCTCGATGATGGCCTTTCTCACGCCATCCCTTTCCTCTGGCACCGTCAATGACTTGGGATCGCTGTAGAGCACCATCTGCATGCCTGCGAGCTCCCCTTCGGGATTGGCAAGAATGTGTGCGGGAATCCGGTTGTCGCGGAGGTGCTTGCCTATGTCGGGGAGGAAGACGAGCTTGCCTTGTTCATCTTCGCTTTCGGAGGACAGTTCGTCGTCCATGTTGAATATGTAGACTTTGTGTTTCGAATCATCTACTTGCATGGAGTCGCCTGCGGGGGCTTGTGCGAGCGTGTTTGCCGTTTGCTGCACGGGAGCCATGGTTGGTGTTTCGACGGGGACGTACAGCTTGGGACCATTTCGTTCTGCGCAAAAAGTGTCAGTGTGAAACACGTGTAGGGAACGGGGGATCGTGAGCGTGTGTACATACCTATGTTCAGCAAGCTTAATCGCTTCGAGAGCCGTTCGTTGTCCTGCGTCTCGGCCTTCCTCTTGCCCAGCGTGGGCGGTGGTGGGCTGATGCTGGCTGGGGCGCCGGGACCCTGGGGCAGGCCCTGGGGCAGGCATGCACCGCCGTTGGCCAGGCCCATGTTTAGGTGGGCATCAGTGGGCGTCGTGGGGGCAAGCCCAGGCGTGGACCTGGCCATGGAGAGGAACGGAGCTTGCGTTCCCTGAACCATCATCTTCCTCTACCAGTCTGGGAATCTTTCCTTTTTCTTCAGCGCAACCCCGAGGCACCGCGTCGCAAAACCAAACGAGCATCTATTTCCGCCCGGCGCTCAACCAGCGACTGATGCGCAGGTGGCCTCTAGGACGGACGAGACAGATAACTGCAGACGAGAGAGGGAGGGTAGTGCGCCGGGTCGTGGGCGGTGGGTGAGTCAAGGACAATCAATCGGTTTTGTCGTGCGTGCGCGGGAGCTGTTTGTTGGATGTCGATGAGTGAGTGAGCGAGTGAGTGATTGAGCGGCTCAAGAGGCGACGGGACGCTCGACTTGAATTGGCCAATTCTTGGTCCTGATGCGCCGCGTGCGTGGGAGCGGTGGTATCGGCCTCGGAGCTGGTGGCGGTGGTGGTGGCTCGACCGCTGGAGTGACAGGCGGCGGTGGTGGTGGTGGTGGTGGTGGTGCTGCTGCTGCTGCTGCTGCTGCGGTGGGTGTCGTATGCCAGCACCACCTCCCCGGCGCAGCTGGGCGATGGCGGCCCTTTGTACTCGGCGCGCCGGCCGGCACTGCACCCTTGACTCAATCTTGTAGAAGTTTCTACAAACCACCACCCGCCCACCAGCTCTGCCGAGTCCACCTCGCTCCACGGCAAAGACCTGCACG
The DNA here is from genome assembly GCA_000729855.1 of Epichloe aotearoae. Lineage (NCBI taxonomy): Eukaryota > Fungi > Ascomycota > Sordariomycetes > Hypocreales > Clavicipitaceae > Epichloe > Epichloe aotearoae. The sequence continues at coordinate 36,645 of JFGX01000029.1, forward strand.
CACGCCGACGACCATCCACCCTCTGTCTGGTTTTGCCCGTTTGAACCAGCGTCGATTCTCTTCGACTGCCAACATGAGCGAGCTCAAATGGCCGTCTGCGCGGGTGCGCAAGGCCTTCTTTGACTACATGGAGCAGCGGGGTCACACGATAGGTATGGAAAACTGCCCCTAGTAATGACGCCGCCAAATCATTTCGACAACGCCAAGCATTACTTCTGTGTCTTTCGTTGCCAATGCCGCTACAGCTCGTCTTCTATCGGCACTTGATCCATCGTCAAATCCGCATCTTGCTAACCACCGTGTATGTAGTGCCCTCCGGCTCCGTCGTTCCCTACGATGACCCCACCTTGCTCTTCACCAATGCGGGCATGAATCAATTCAAGCCCATCTTCCTGGGCACGATCAACAAGACCGATCCCATGTTCAACCTGAAGCGTGCGGCCGATACTCAGAAAGTTATTCGTGCGGGCGGAAAACACAATGACCTCGACGATGTCGGCAAGGACAGCTACCATCACACCTTCTTCGAGATGCTGGGCAACTGGTCCTTTGGCGACTACTTCAAGGAGGAGGCCATCGAGATGGCTTGGGAGATTCTCACAAAGGTCTACGGACTTGACCCCAAACGATTGTATGCGACATACTTCGAGGGTAACGAGGAGCTCGGCCTCCCGCCGGACGAGGAAGCCAAGCAGCTCTGGCTGAACATTGGCATGCCCGAGGAACAGATCGTGCCCGGGGACATGAGGGACAACTTCTGGGAAATGGGTGATCAGGGTCCCTGCGGTCCCTCAAGTGAAATCCACTACGACAAGATTGGAGGCCGAAACGCGGCGGACCTTGTGAACAAGGACGACCCCATGGTGGTGGAGATTTGGAACCTCGTTTTCATGCAGTTCGATCGCCAAAAGGACAGAAGCCTGAGGCCTTTGCCCGCGAAGCATATCGATACCGGCATGGGTTTCGAGCGAGTCGTTTCCGCGCTCCAGGAGACCGACTCCAACTACTCGACCGACTGCTTCACCCCTCTCTTCAAGCAAATCCAACAAGTCACTGGCGTCAGGCCGTACGCTGACAAGTACGCCAAGGACGATGCCGATGGCGTCGACACTGCATACCGAGTCATTGCCGATCACATTCGAACCCTCTCATTCGCCATCACCGACGGCGCCGTGCCCAACAGCGATGGCCGGGGCTACGTTGTCCGTCGAATCCTGCGAAGAGGTGTGCGATATGCCCGAAAGTACCTGAATGCTGAGATTGGCAGCTTCTTTTCCAGGGTTCTGCCGGCTCTCGTTGACCACATGGGTGAGCAGTTCCCTGAGCTTGTCAAGAAGCAGCAAGACATCAAGGAAATCCTTGACGAAGAAGAGGAGGCTTTCGCGCGGACCCTGGACCGCGGCGAGGCCCAGTTCGAAAAGTACGCGGCCAAGGCGGCCAAGGACGGAGTCAAGAAGCTCGACGGAGATGTTGTCTGGCGCCTGTATGATACCTTTGGCTTCCCTGTCGACTTGACGCAAATCATGGCCGAGGAGCGCGGGCTGGAGATTGACGAGAACGAGGTCAACGCCGCCAAGGAGAAGGCTCGCGAGGCAAGCAAGGCCGTCAAGGCCTCGGTCGATACCTTTGCCAAGCTTGACGTTCACCAAATCGCTCGGCTCGAGCAGCAAAAAGTCGTTCGAACCGACGACGAAGCCAAGTTTGTCAAGGGCGACAGCAAGGGCAAGGTCCAGCTCATCTTTGACGGAAAGGACTTCCACAGCTCTTCCAAGGACTTGCCCGCGCAGTCTGCCATTGGCATTCTGCTGGACAAGACCAACTTCTACGCCGAGTCTGGTGGTCAGGTCGCCGACACGGGACGCATCGTCATTGACGACGTCGCCGAGTTCAAGGTCATGGATGTCCAAAACTACGGCGGCTTCGTTCTTCACAGCGGCTACATCGAGTACGGTGCGTTATCGTCGGGCGACGAAGTCATCTGCGAGTACGACGAGCTCCGCCGCTCCCCCATCCGCAACAACCACTCGGGCACGCACGTCCTTAACCACTCCCTGCGCGAGGTCCTCGGCGAGGACGTGAACCAGAAAGGTTCGCTTGTGGACAACGAGAAGCTGCGATTCGACTTCTCTCACAAGACACAGGTCAAGCTTGAGGAGCTGCGCAGGATTGAAGACCTCAGCAACGAGTACATCCGACGCTGCTCCAAGATCTACTCCAAAGATGTGGATCTGGACCTCGCGCGCCAGATTGAAGGAGTGCGCGCCGTCTTTGGCGAGACGTACCCCAACCCGGTGCGCGTCGTCTCCGTCGGCATGGACATTGACACCATGCTCAAGGACCCCAAGAAGCAAGAGTGGCGCCAGTACAGCGTCGAGTTCTGCGGCGGCACGCACGTCGAGCACACGGGTCTGATCAAGGACCTTGTCCTCGTCGAGGAGAGCGGCATCGCCAAGGGCATCCGCCGCATCATCGCCTACACGGGCGAAGCCGCGCACCAAGCGCAGCGCGAGGCCGTCGAGTTCTCCAAGAAGCTCGACTCCCTCGACGGCATGGCCTTTGGCCCCGCCAAAGACGCCCAGGCCAAGGTCATTTCCCAGGAGCTCAGCCAGCTCGTCATCTCGACCCTCACAAAGGACCAACTCAACACGCGCTTCCAAAAGATTGTCGCGTCCGTTGTCGCCGACCAGAAGAAGCGACAAAAGGCCGAGGCCGGCGCCGCACTCAGCTGCGTCGTCAAGCACTTTGAGAAGAAGGACGCAGAGTACTTTGTCGGCCGTCTGCCCATCAGCGCGAACGCCAAGCCCTAACGGAAGTGTTTAAGCATTTCCAGGCCAAGGACAAGACCAAATCCGTCTACGTTTTCGGCGGTGGCGAGCAAGAGGGCGCTGTCGTTCACGGCGTCTACGTCGGCTCTGTGCGTTCCCCCCTTCCCCTTCACCTCCCCCTCTGCAGCATCTTGACTAACATTTTTCATCAACAGGGTCTCTCTTCCAAGGGCGTCACCGCCGAGCAATGGGCCTCGGTGGTGTCAAACGTCGTCGGTGGCCGATCGGGCGGCAAGGAACCTACGCGGCAGGGCCAGGGGACTCATCCGGACAAGATTGATGAGGCGGTCGAGGAGGCGAGGAGGTGGCTGGAGGAGAAGTTGTAGGCTTACTCGCAGTAACGAGGCATTCTTCAGTACCGAGGGAGGGGGGGGGGGGGGGTTCTCATGACGACAATCTGACAAGGGCATTGTCCGACATTACTATATAATACAACTATAGAGCACGCACCTCCCGTCACACAGTAACAAGAACACTCGCATTCTTGTAATACGTCAGCAGGGGATTCTCCCCGCTCCTCGTCTCCGTATCCTCCACGTAGGCCCAGCGCCGCATAAAGTCCCCGTGGGACATGACGCGGGTGAGTTTGCCGGTGATGGCGCGGTACATGGCTTCTGTGATGCGGAAGTCTGTGGGGAAGAGGATGTCAAAGTAGCCTTGGTGGACCTTGGCATCTGATGTTAGCGTGGGGGGGAAAAGCATGAGGGAACGACGTGATGACGATGCTCGGAGAGGGAAAGGGGCAGCAAGCAAGCAAGCAGCGTACCAAGGGAGTCGTCACGGGCACCATTCTCCTTTGATACCTCGTCTGCACGACGGGTGCGTTCAGCCCCTTTACCGCCTGGGGGAGCCAGTCGAAATCAGAGGCGAGCAGTTTGTGGCCGGGGAAGTACTTTTCCAGCACGTCAAAGAACTGCATCAGCCGCGTGGGGATGTACTCTGCGTCGGAGAGGTTGGCGGCAAAGGGCATCTTGGTCGCGAGGTAGCGCAGCGCGGGATTCGTGGGATATGGACGAGGGTAGTTGCCTCCCGTGGCGGCGTGGCGGACGCGGAAGAAGCGCGCCGCTACAGGGTCCAGGTCGTGCACGTAGAACTCGTAGAAGTCTCCGCCGCCGTCGATGAGGACGTGGCCCTGGAGGGGCTCCTCGGTCGCCACGTCGTAGCGGATGCCGTCGTGGGAGAAGTTGTCAAAGACCTCCATGGCGAGGAAGAAGCAGTGCGACGGCACGTATTGATCCCATTCGAAAATGGAGCGGTTCACAATCTCGACCTTGTCCTTGTGGCCGCGCGACTCGGCCGTGGAGAGGAGATGGCGGCTCTGCAGGTCGGCGAGGCTGGTGGAGATTTCGATGATGTTGTACCGCGTGCGAGCGTAGACCTGGGGGTCGACTTCGCGGATGTAGTCGAGGACGTTGAGCATCAGAGTGCCGCGGCCGGCGCCCATTTCGTAGATGAGGAGATCGTCGTAGGGGTACGTCGTCAGCCGGTAGTTGGTGACGAGGTACCGGGCCATGGCCTCGCCGTAGAAGGGTCGGAACAGCTCCGTCGGGGTATGCCACAGCTGGCGGGTCGGGTTCTCCCCCTCCTTGTCATCGAGCAGGTCCTCGAACTCGGTGTACCGGCGTCCCAGCTCGGATTGAAACGAAAGATCATCGCGGAGCGAGTTGAAGTCGAAGGGCTCTCCGGGGCTGAAAATGACGGCTTGCTTGGAGAAATAGCCGTAATGGGGATTGTACAAGCTATCTGTCTCGTTGTTAGGCAGTTGCTATTGGATCTTCAGAGGGAGGAGAGGCAATATGCTGCATGGCCTCCCTAGGCCCAGAAGTGCGGTGTTCGCAATAGCATGACACGTACCGTCGATGAAGTCACGAAGCAACATCTTGACCTTGCGCGGCCTCTCCTTGCGCTTCTTCAGCTCCTGCATCGAAATGTACGGGTACTGTGCAAACTCGTCTCTCCGGTCTTCGGGGAGCAGGTTCGTCCGTTGCTGCCACCGACTCTCGTTGGTCTTCATGCCCCGGTCCCGTGAGGCTCTCGTGGCATATGAGCACGTCTGCTGCTGGTGGCGAGGGGACTGGTGATGTTTGCTGGCAGCGGCGGCGGCGGCGGCGGCAGGCAGGCCATGGCGCAATTGGTGCAGCCGCACATGGCAACCGGCCGAACGGGTGCGGAACAGCTGCCGGAAGAGCTGGGCCACAATGGGAGAGTCCATGGCGCCCGGGAGGGGACGAGAACTCGGTGCCGATGAAGCTTTCTCGTGAAGCCCGCCCGCTGGTTGTTGATACGAAAGCGTTTTTTTGTCTCCCGAATTGAATTGACCAGAAGTGGGGCAGTGAGCAGGCAGGTCCGGTGTTGTGATTGGTTGCTCGGTCGGCGCACTTTGGCGTCGGCGTCGGCGCGTGGGCGAGTGCATCAACATCAAATTTCATCAACAAGCTTTTGAGTGAGGACGACAGCACGGCAAGACATCAGGTCCAGTCAAGGGCTGTCTACATCCATCCGCACTCACGATGGGAAAAGTATCGTAACCTCGTCATGTCTCTAAGCGACCATCCCAAGGCATACGGTTCGGCCGCGGTAGCCTTGGCCTTCAGCCGGCATCCTCGTCACTCTCGGCCTCAAAGACTTGTACCCCGACCTCGAGTACCGCTACCGCCACCGCCACAAGCGTGGCCCTTCCAGCGCGCGACCAGCAGATGGCCGAATCAGCAGCTTCTTCTCCTCCTCCTTCGGCCCTCCTCTAAAGCTAGAAGACCGCGAAGACCACGAGTCGCAGCGCCCATCCCCGGGCCACCACCCCCAAGAACAACAACAACAACAACCCGCCGAGGGCATAGAATCCTGCATCGGCAACACGCCCCTCATCGAGATCCGATCCCTCTCCAAAGCAACAGGGAGGACCATCCTCGCCAAAGCCGAGTTCCTCAACGGGGTGGGGAACAGCCCCAAAGACCGCGTGGCTCTCAACATGATCCGAGAGGCGGAGAGGAACGGTCTCCTCGTCCCCCATCGCGGCGACACCATCTACGAGGGCACCGTGGGCAGCACCGGCATCTCGCTGGCCGCGCTGGCGCGAGCAAGGGGCTACAAAGCCCACATTTGCATGCCGGACGATCAGGCCCTCGAGAAGTCAGACCTGCTGCATCATCTCGGCGCAACCGTCGAGCGAGTTGCCGTCGCGCCCATCACCAGCCCGGACCACTTCGTCAACTTGGCTCGACGACGGGCCTACGACCACGCTGGGAACGCCGCAGACGGTAGCCGGGGCTTCTTCGCCAACCAGTTCGAAAGTGAGGCGAATTGGCACGCGCATCTGACGGCGACGGGGCCCGAGATCTGGAAACAGACGGGTGGTCATCTCGATGCCTTTGTGGCTGGTGCGGGCACGGGCGGCACCATATCCGGCGTGGCTCGCTACCTGAAGATGGAGGCGAACGCGGGGGCCGTCAGGATTGTCCTGGCAGACCCTCAGGGCAGTGGGCTCTACAACAAGATCAAGCACGGCGTCATGTACTCGCCCACGGAGAGAGAAGGTACCCGTCGCAGGCAACAGGTGGATTCCATGGTGGAGGGGATAGGCATCAACCGCATTACCGACAACTTCGAGGCCGGGCGCGACCTGATTGACGATGCCGTCAAGGTCACGGACGGGCAGGCCTGTAGAATGGCGAGATGGCTAGTCGAGAACGATGGCATCTTCGTAGGGAGCAGCAGCTCTGTGAATTGTGTGGCGGCCGTCATGACGGCCATGAGCTTGCCAGAGGGAAGCAGGGTGGTGACGATACTGTGTGATTCAGGCGCCAGACACTTGAGCAAGTTCTGGAAGAGGATCAAAGAGATGGGCTTGGAGGATGACGAGGCAACGAATCTATTCGTTGAACTGGGGGTGGGATACCCGAGACTGAGACCACGTCGTGACGTCTTGTGTGATCGATGACGAGGAGCAAGTAGATTATGTATGAACTGCTGCCGCCGCTGCCGCCGCTGCCAGCACTGTCTGTACAAGATGCCATCTGGTTGTAATATTAATTTTCTGATGCACGATTCGTTTTGCTTTCCACCCCGTTGTCAACCTGGTCATCGTCTCGCATTCTTGGCCATTTTTCACAATAACCATGAGCCATTTCGAAAGACACGCAGACATGGCGCTGCCCAGAATCACATCCCCCCTGTCGGCAACCCTCTCAGGACATGAATGCCCTTCCTATAGGAAGCCCAAAGCAGTATATATATTTGAGTGTCAAAGGCGTTGTTTTGCCAGCAATGCCCCCTAAACTCCCAACCGAATTAGCATTGTTCAGTCGTGAACTGAATGATGCGGCCGCGTCTCGAAATGCGTAGATAAACGGAAACCGAGAATTTTGTAAAGCGAATAGAAGCGCCCGCAATCTACTTTTTCTTTTTTCTTTCTTTTCTTTCTTCCTCGTCGTCCTCCCCCTCCTCCTCCTGCTACGCCGCGACTCTGTCTCCCCGTGGTATCGTAGTGTAAAGCCGCAAGCATACTTGTGCTTGCCAATCAAGAGAACTGAGAAAGGGGAAACCAATTAGCTTCACTGCACTGATCCCACGCAAAGAAAGAGATGCAGAAAACGCGTCGTTCCAAAACATACCTTCCACCTGTGGCCGCAATTCATACACTCGCAAAACGTCGTCATCGGTTCATCCGCACTTCTCGTCTGCGCCTGCGTATAGCTGACCTTCTTCATCTTGCACCGGCCGCACTCCAAGCTGTCACTGATGCTCTTCTGCTCCTGTGGAACCTGCGCCTTCTTCATATTCTCCCTCTCCAGCTCGGCGTCCATCTTGCGCTGCTCCTCGCTCTTGAGCTCGTTGTCCGTCATGGTGGCGAACTTTTGCGCACTAATTTCCCCAGACAGGACGCGCTTCCGGAGCTCCGTGCTCGACTTGTTCTTTAGGTTGGCAAACAGAGACCGGATCTTCTTCTTGTACTCTGCCGACTCTTCTTGCTTGAAGTGCACGTACACGGCGTGCTCTACCGCGACGGCTCGGCTGATGATTTCGCTGGAGGACTCGGTGCTCAGGTACGCGATGCCGTTGTAGATGAGGCCGATGCACGAATTGCGCACTTTAGAATCCGTTCGCTGGACGTCCACCCCCTCAGCCTCGTGTCTGCGCGTCTCCGGGTTGCCGGTGAAGGCCTTCTTGGGCCCTCCTCCGCTGGCCGAGGCCGGGGCAGGGACGGGCGATGACGCGGGGACGGATGATGGAGAGCCTATTTTCGACTTTTGCTTCTTCTCGGCCTCGACCAATTTTTTCCACTTGAGGACGAGATCGGCGGCCGCTCTTGCAATTTCCTTGTTGGAGTTGAGTCGTAGCCTTCCGACGAAAACGCCTGCCCTTGTGGCCTGTTGAGAGGAAAGGTTAGGAAATTTTCTCAGGGTTAGTAACAAAGGACGAGTGATTTGAAATGAAAGCCGTGAAAAGGATAATGTGAGAGAGCGATAGAAAGCAAGAGATGCCATGTGTCCATGATAGGTCGTGATTGCTCCCCGCCAGCGGCTGCATCGTACACATCGATAGCACCCACGCGCATCATTTTCGAAAAGGCCATGCTTGTCCAGTGCATCCATCTACTGGGAGAGCAAACATCGACTTGGGACAAAAGCTTACCCTCAACATCTCCTCGGTGGGCTTCGCATCCTTCTTCAGTGAGTCCAACAGCTTGATAGCATTCTCTGGAGGTTCGTTCGCGGCGACGGATTTCGTCAGCGCTTTCACGTGTGACTCGAGCTCTCGCTGATCCATGGTGCACGCAGAGGAGCTGTGTGACGGATGAGGAATGCGCAAATGTGGCTGGCAAGAGGTGGAGTTGAAGTTGAAGTTGAAGTTGATGGTGATGTTGCGAGATGAGTGGGTTTTGGGAAATGGCCGGGTTCGGGTGGCTCTTGCGCAACGCAACGCAAACGCAAACGCAACGCGCGGAAATGGAATTTGGCTGTGAGGATGATGCCATGGGCGGGCTTCAAAGTTGGCACCCGATGGCCGATGTTTAGCCGCGCTACCCTGGGTAGTTTATCAACAACACATGTCCATGTCCATGGAAATTGGAATCGAAATCGTTCTCGATATGGTTGCTTATTCACATAGTGATGAAATGCAACGGGCCAGAGGGGGTTTGAGTGAACCCAAAGTGGCAGCCTGGCTCTCTGCATACTGTATTTGTATATTTGTATTATGCAACGTTGATGTCCAACAGGCGGTGAGTAGGCCGCCGAGCATATTGGGCATATTGGTTCGTTTACATGAACCTAATTCGTACACACGGGGCACTACGTCGGAACAAGTCCATCATGATCAATCACATCCTACATGGACAGACGCACGCGGCGTCACATTGATATCATGGCCATCTCTTCATTCCCCATCATCACCTCCCACATCCCGCCTCCTCCTCTTACTCCCACCCGCCTGCTCCCCAACATTGGCCCTCAACCTCTCCACCGCTGCCGCCATCCTCTTACTCCCCTTGGCCTTGTTCGCCCTCGGCGCAAACGCCTCCTTCGCACCCGCGCCTGTGCCCCCGCCAAAGAACCTCGTGATGTTGCTCTGCGTCCCCTCGGCATCCCGTCTATTCATGTCCCTTATCACAGGGACAAGAACCTCGTCTGTCCGCTCTTTGCTCCACCCTATCGTTGCCATGAGAAACCTCCGCAGCCCCTCCAGATCAGGCACGCCCCATTGGAACGGCTCCGCGGTATTGTCGACTTCGGGATGCAGATACGCGTCGTACACGGCTTCGTTGGGGAACCCGGGTGGCAGGAATAGCTTGGTGGCTTGTGCCTTGCGGAATTTCTTGCGAAACGCAGACGAGGAGTCTGCTTCTTTGGGACGCGACTGGGACTGAACAGATGTCCACCACTCGCGGAAGTGTTCTAGTCCTGATTTCCCTGGGAATTCAGACAGGATTTCGACGGCGGTGACGGGTCCGACGCCCGGAAGTCCGTCTGTGTAGTCGGATCCAAGGAGTTGAGCAAGGGATATGAGTTGGTCTCGTGAGAGGGATAGTTCCTTTTCCAAGTCGCTGCCGATGTAGCATTCGACAAACTTATTGCTGTTGAACATGTTCTTGTAGACGCGCGTTCCGCCAAAGAGGAAGGTGTCCGAATCATCGGTGACGATGCCATCCACAATGCCAAGCCGCACGAGCTCGGCGCACTGTGCTTCCGCTTCCATCGGTGCAGTAATGTAGGGGATCCCAAAGAGTCGGAGCAGTGCTTGGCATTCCGTGATCATGACCTGCGTGACTTCGTCGGCATCACGACGGTCTTTCTTCTGCTGGTTGCGCAGCTGACGTAGTTCCTTTTCGTAGTCTTGGCGATTTTGTTGCGCCGGCTTGTTATTTAATTCGCTGGCGAAGCGAGCGTGCTCTTCCGCTTCTTCGGCCATTTGAACCATGAGCTCTTCATCTTCCGGCTCGCTGAACTCTTCATATTCGAGCTCCGCAAAGGCGTCATCCTCTTCCGCGATGGTGGCAGGATGATCTGCATTAGTTGTCATCTGAACGACTACTTGTGGCGGCGGCATGTCTTTTGTGTCATCGGCAGACTTGTTTCGTGGGAGTGATGCCATTGCGGTTGCCTCTGCTGGCGGAACGTCTTCGAACATGGGCTCTGGAGACTCGGAATCCTTTTGGGCTTCAGGCTGTTCAGTGGACTGAGTATCTTGGGTTTCGTTGGCATCCTCGAGAGTCGGTTCGGGAGATGGGCGAGATGACGGGACATCCTGAGATACGGACTCCGGTGCCAGTGATGGACTCTCTTGTCTGGTTCTCGTTTCCTCATTGTTCCTTGCTTCAACGAACTCTTCTCGGCCCTGTGCCTGGATCTGGTCCACGGAATGAACCTTTTCAGCAGCTGCGGAGAAAGGGGCTTCCACAATTTCCACATCGCTGCCATCATCCGACGAAGAGCCAATCTCGATCGTTCGATCAAGCATCTCCCGCCGTCGCAGCCTTTGCTCCGCCTCCGCCTCCATCTTGTCCTCTGCATTGGTCTCCCGTTCATCATCCTGCTGCTTCTTCACCAGATCTCTGATGTCTGTGTCGTCATCCAACCAAGGCGGTAGAGGCGCTATTTCATCTTCAGTTTGCCTATTCACCTCGAACCCGCCAGCCATGTCGTCCTCACCATCGTTGACCGCATCTTGCCCTGCGCCACTGGCTACCGCACCTGTCTCCTTGGGGCCTGATTTCTTGGCGAAAAGAGAGGATCCCCAGTCGAGCTTGGGAAATGGAAGCGGGCCATCGAATGGATTCTTTTTGTTCTCGGCAATAGGTTTGGGTTTAGCTCGCTGAACCACCGTCCTTGATTTTGATAGAACAGCCTGCATGTCGTCATCACTGTCACTCTCACCAGCTGGCTTGTCGTTTTCTTCCTTGCGCTTGGGAACCGCAGCATTGGCTCTGTTGTTGACAATGTGCGCTATCATGGAACCTCCCTTGCCGACAATCGGCCTCGGTACGTCCACGGCCTTTTGTTTCCATTCGGGCTGATCTACAGGCACGTCCTCAAAAATTTCATCCTCCCCGTTTTCGGATTCGGTTTCCAACTCGTGCTCGTTCCTGAGAGACAGGGCAATAGCTTTGTTCAAGTCATCTTCTACCTCGGGGTGAAAGCTTTCATCGGGCTTTGACTCGAGTAGAGCAATCGTCTCGCCCGTATTTCCATCCACGAAAAGAGAGTCCTCTCCGTCTTTTGCCGCTGAAGCATCATCCTTCCTCCCACCATAGTATTGCTGACGACGTTCAGCAATATCTCGCGCAGCTTGCGCGTTCGCATGTGCCGCATAGGCCTGCGGTTTAGGCAATCGATTCAAACCCTCGATGGGAATATCCTCAAAGTCGGCATCGTCCTCGTTGTCAACGTTCATCTCCTCCTTGGACTGATACTGGACGTCGATTGCATCGACATCTATTGGTCTGTGTGCTTCTCCAACATCTTTTTCCTTGCTCACGACTCCCAGCGCCCATCCACCCTCCACACCCTCATTCTTAACCAATATGTATTCGCGATCCTTTTCTCCCGCAACGCGAGCATTTACGCCAAGAGTCGAGTCTATGCCCGTCATACCAACTTCGTACATGAGCCTCTGCGTAAGATGGTTTCGTTCCTTGACTCGCTCAATCTGAAACCTTGAAAAAGCCATACGATCTGGAAACATGTCGTCCAGTTGTTCTTTGCTGAGCCCCATTCTGAGTCGACTCCGTAACCTTGCAGCATTCAGTATGTTGTACCGATCCGGCGGCGGCAGGCTCTTGAAGAAATCGCCGTTAAAGTCGATTTTGCTAAAATCGTACAAGTTGACATCTTCGCCGTTATGGAACTGTCTAGCATATTCTTCCAGCTCCTCGACGCTCATGATTCTCGGATCGTCCGGTTTCCCCATGGCCGCAATCCCGCCGTCCAGCTCAGGCAAATGATATGCATCCTGTTTGTGAAAGCGGCGAGATTGCATCTTCTCCTTCGGCGTCATGCCAACCTCATCTGCGTAAGCAATCTTGCTCTCGTCGGGTACCTCTTCACGCTGAGCCAGCGCCTCTCTGGCTGCGAAATCCCCGTCTTCGCCTCTCTTGCGCCTCTCTTCCTCTTCGACCGCAATGCGCTGCATCTGCACGGCCAACAATTTCCCCGCCGTGCGGACGGCATCTTCTCTGCGACCCTCCCGTCTCCTCTGTCTCCTCTGTATAGTTGCTCGCTTCAAGGCGGGGGCACCGCCATCAAAGACAAAGACGGGTTGGATCCCGAACCATAAGAGCTTGCAGATGCGACGAAAGAAGCCGACGACGTGGGAGTTTCGCAACGCGTTGCCTTCTTTGTCACGCACGGCCTTGAGAAACTGGTAGATCCAGATGGAAGCATCTACAGCGAGTCGTTTTCGATTGAGTGTCGCCAGATTGGTCGGTCGAGCACAGGGCTGGACGACAGTCCAGAGACCGTTGACACCCATGGTTGCGACGGTCTGGTGTGATTTGCGGCAGATGTGTTCTCTGCATTGTGTCAGGCATGGATGGGACAGCTGTCTCTCATCATGAGTGATGGGAGCCGCGGTCCTACATGAATGACAAAACGAAGGCGTGGATGTAAAGTAAGTAAACGCGAGGTGTAGGTTTGTGAGATTCACGTTTGGAGTTCTCCATCACGACTCTGCGGCAGTGACGCACTCGAGCTCGAAGGTGGGTCCATGACAGCCCCATCATCCCGATTCCCCTCCCCTCCATCCAAGACCCAAGATCTCCCATCGAAAATCCATCCATTCGTTTCCGTTTTCCCAAGGATGCACAAAGGCGAGGCCCAAGAGTACCTGTCCTCCCTGTTGAACAAGAACTTCCGCGTCTTCACCACCGACGGGCGCTTGTTCTGGGGAGCCTTCAAATGCACTGATCCGGTTCGTTCAAGACCCGACCCGACTTATGCCATTTCTGGAAGAAAAAAAAAAAGCCCTCGTTCGTCGTCCTCAACTGGGCATTCCTTGCGCGCATATGATGACCGAGTCAGAGGGCTAATGACGGGGCTCGGACAGGACAAGAACATCGTACTAGCAAATACGTACGAGTACCGCCAACCTTCGGGCGTGGAGGCACAGCGAAGCTTGGCAGATAGCCCTGATGGCAGCGTGGCTTTAGATATGACGTCTCGTTATCTAGGATTGGTAGTTGTTCCGGGGCATCATATTGTCAAGATGGAGTTGGAGGAGTTTGCTAGCCAGGTGAAGGCCCGTAGGGGCGTTGTTTGAGCTGCCAAAGAGTCGGATGATCGATATCAAGAATGAATAATCGTCACAATGATTACGAAATGAGAACAAAACAGTAAAGTACGTTGTGGTATTGATGAGCAAGAGTATACTGCTAAGTCAAATTTCTCTCCGCTAGGGGAATCCAAGCCATTTAACGGACAGACAGGTCATCACCATAATCCAAAAAAAAAGACCCTAAAAGATTGGCCAGCAACTCCAAATGTCCCGTTCCACCAGCAGCCCATCCCCTATCCGATTTTAGAATTACTGTCATTACCACCGCTCGATCTTGTCATCGCTGGGCTGTCATCAGGCTTTTGTGGGCCAGAAATTTATCATTTCGCTTTCCAGAATTCTCTTGTCCACACATAGTGTTTTTCCAAGCGTGTTGATTATCCAACAATAGCTTCCTTGGTTCGACCACGAGTCTCACCGTGCAGGTCGCTGGCAGCCTCCTCTTCCTCCTCATCCTCATCGCTGTCCTCGTGGTCGCGGCCGGTCCAGGAGCTGCTATCGTTCAGAGGAGCGTCCTGGCCAGACAGATCATGGCCATCATTTCTGTTGCGAATGTTATTGCGGCGGCGTGTAGACAGAGTACGGGAGCGGGTGGAAAGCTTGGAGGAGACGGCAGCGTTGGAAGTGACCCAGTTGGTCAAAGCATCCTCGCAGTCCTGAATGATGGCCCTACTAGCCTCATAACCATCATAAGCCTGTCGGGTCTCGCCTGGGGTCACTGGGGTGTCGTCAATGAGCTCGAGAAGGTGCTTGCCGTAGCCAGCGATAATGGCGACCTTCTCGCAGTGCTCGCGGAGAGCATCGAACTGGTAGGTGTAGGCAGCCTTGACCTTCTCACGCGTAATGTTGGACAGTTGGGCCTCGGCCACGAGAGACTCGGCCTCAGCACGGACAAGCTCCTGCTCCAAGACGACAATCTTGGGAGAGTTGGGCTCCTTGTACTTGAGCTGGGCAATCTGGTCGGTGATCTTCTGCTTGCCTGTTCAAAGTTAGCATCTCGAGCCAGAAAAGAAAAGATTGATGGGCCAACTGTTGCGGGTGACAATACGTACGGTCGCGGCTGGGCTGAACGGAAGCCTCGATATTTCGGATACTCTTCATGGTGATGCGGTACTGGTCGTAGCGGTCGACGTACTGGTCCTCTAGCTCGCCAATCTCATACAGCAGAACGCCAAGCTTGTCAGTCACGTCAGAGACGTCCTCGTCAGCGCCCTCGCCCCAGATGGAGAGTTGTTGCTACAGGGAGTATGGTGTCAGCTCTTTATCATAAAATGGCTGCGCGGACCAATTCTCTAATGTAACACGTACAGCAACATCCATGCGCTCCTTGGCGACGGTCTCTAAGCTTCGCATCACGTTCTTCTCCATCTTGACCAACTGGGCAAGTTTCTTGGCCAGGTCGGGGCCAAAAGCACCACCGGCATTGCGGCGCAGAGCATGGCCTGAATTTCTTCTCGTTAGGGCTTGTTCCCGTCCGATTTCAGCGTACAACAGCAGTAGTACATACCGATATTGCCCTTTCCGAAGAAGCGGCCGGCTTTGGTAGATGAGGGAGGGGGGGGAGGGCTCTGTCGGTCGCGTGAGTTAGCACTAGTCTCAGAATAATAATGTTGTCAAACAGCCTGACAACAAGCCTTGATATTGCGCAGACGGCCGCACGAAACATACCTGCAGCTGGGAGGCAGTGGGCGCACGGGTGGTGCGCATAGAATAGGTGCGATGCATTCTGGCGGTGTGTGAGGGACGTCTTTTCCCTTTGAACTTGTTGGGTATTGAGGGGTTGGACAAGTGTTGGAAGGCTCAGGTGCGATTGGAAGTCGTGTGGTAAGAACGGATGGAAGAGAGGTATCAAATGAGGACGCAGCTCACGGGCGAGGGAGGGCCGGGGACAAGTGGATGGTTATATGGTGTAATTTGTTGCCGAGAGCAGCGAGAGCAGCGAGAGCAGCGAGAGCAGCCCAGGAGACTTTTGCTGGTGCCGGCGGTTTCTTCGGCGACGTCATCGTCTGGTGAGGGAACGCTCAAGTGGGCTGGAGTGGACCGGCTGGCTTTGACTTTAAAGTACCAACTACATCCGAAGGCCTTTCCCCTCGCCGACACAAGCCGGCACATGGCTCGCTCGGCATGTACCGCTACATCTGGCCACTTTCTGACCACTTTCTGGCCACTTTGCATCCAAGCTCGACTTGTCTCAGGCTTCTCTGGCTCGGCATTGAAACTAGCCGCCAACAAGGACCAAACCGAACCTTTGCCAATTGTGATCAGATCCAATTGTTGCGTCGGCGACGCCCTAGTCATGTGTAATGTGCCCAACAAGACGTGTGACGGCCAGCTGTTTTGGGCAGCTGGACTGTTGGCCATTGACTCTTTTGTCCAGTTCGTTTTGCTGCCTTCCCACGCCTCAAACCTCCCGCTTCTTCCCAGTCCATTCCAGATGCGGATGAACGGCCCCTCCAAGCTTCAGTCTGCCAAAGCATGACGGCGTCCTTTTCACGGCTTTCTGGTCTCTCATTGCCCCGTCCCCTTGACACTAGCACATTGCTTAGAACTCCTTCGTCCTAGTCTCGCCTTCCACAGCCACCCCGAGAGGAGGGAGATCTGCAGTATTGTCAGGTGTATTCTCACCATGGTTACTCGTCGTTGCCCTGACAAAAAAGAATGGACGGAATCTTTGTTTGAATATTGGCTGTGATTTCTTCAAAGACCGCGACACATTCAAGTGAGGGCGGCCATCGATCCATAGGGCTTGGTCTTGTTTGTCGCTCCTTCTGCCTTCGCTTAGGCACATGATCACTCACAATGAGCTTTTCCCATTTTCCTCGGGTTGATTCTTGCCTGTGTACCAAGGCTAGGTAGCTTGACTAGCTACAGATTTCCTGCGGCTTGCCCATCTTTCCGATGACAAACTCACTGAGCAAGCCACCCGGCCATACCGTTCTGGCCGCTATGAGCCTTTGACAGACTGCTAGGCACGCCGGGACGCCGGGACGCCGGGACTCTGGGAGCATGTAGAAATCTGCCCCTCCAGATGTATGTAAACGTCAGAGAAGAGAAAGACCCCAGTCCCCAAAATACTCAGCTACAAAAAACCAAGAATACTACTAAATCATGCCGCTCGAATACGGCCCCTGCCGGATTGGCGCCCATACATGAATAAAGCGATGGGAAGTGGCGCGGCATGCAACAGGACTGGGCTTACTCCGTACAATCCTAGACATGGAATTATTGAGCTTGAGATTGTCGAGTGATGAGGTCATAGGCGTACCGGAAGCACGGTGTTCCACTCTAGCGCATCACGTGAACGAGTGACGCAACCTGCCTTGGCAGACAAGCACTATTAGCTGTGCGCCGCCGCCGTAATAGACCAGTAAAGCCACTCGAAGCCGTAATGTGTCGGCCCCTGCGTTGGCTTGTGTGAAGTTTCGTGGGATGAATGGGATGGGTATGTCGGCGGATAATGGACAATTTGGTGCGCTTTTGATACTTTGACAAGATTGCTATGCGCTGACTAAGTGACAGTCAAGCTCTTCGGCGCGAAGGGCGTTGGTAATTACTAATATCCGGCCATCAATGAATATAGCCCAGCTGCCCGCCCTGCAACCACGTCTCGATAGAAACTCTTTTTCGGATCGGAGCCGACGTGATTAATTTGATACTGTTCCTTGTCATCGAACTCGGACTCAGTCAAGTTCCTCCCATATCTTTCGGCAGTCAAGATTGCTAGCTATATGCCTTGCCTTGCGCGCACGTGACTAGCTAGTAGCTGTGCCTCTGTGCCTCTGTGCCTCTGTGCCTCTGTGCTCCTGACATTTATTTAGTAATTTATTATAATTGGAATTTTTTCATACAACTTCTATATTTTACCTCTTTTAGAAGGACTCTAATTTTTTCAAGTCATATGAGGTGTTATAAAAGGAGTAATTATATAAAGATAGAATCTCTATTATTACAATTGACACGCTACTTAAAAATACGCGATTTTGGTGGAAATTCTGCGGAATTACTGGGGACCCACTGTATGCGTGCTGCCTGCCTCCTGGAACCAAAAGCGCAGTATTCTCTCTCATGAAATGAATGGTACTCGATGGTACTCGCGCCACGGCCGTCACGATTTCCTGTCGTAGGCGCAGGCTGCCCGAGCCAGCTCCTTTTCAATGCGATTGGTATTGTTGTCCGCGAACAGGTGAAGGAGACGTCGCACGGAAGCGGTAATCGCAGATCCAACTTTCCTCAACTCATAAGCAGCCATGACGGCTACCAGCTTCCCTAGCCCGCCGCATCTTCTCCATCCTCATCATCATCCCACCGGCAATGGAGACCTGCCGCCAGATGCTGACCGAAACCAGCTTGCCCAAACAGCGACTCTGCCATCTCAACTCGGGGCCTTTGGCCCAATCAGCCCGCCTCCAATGCGACGACAACAACCAGCCCCCCCCATCCCGAACCGCATCGAACGCTTCGCGACTCTCAGCCTCAAAACTGTACCGACTCTTCGGCTGGTAAACGGCAAGGTTACCAACGAAAGGCCAACACCGTCAACCGCCTTTTCTGCAGGGCCAGGTCTTGCCATGAATATGCCTTCACAGTCGACCCCTCCGCGACCGGCGACACAACCCGCACCCGCAACAGAAGCCGCAGCGGTTCACGGAATGACTCCCAAGGCACAGGCAGAGGCTAGTGTCGAATGGACCATGGACAAGATTGTTAATCAACTGCAAATCTGGCGACAGGATATACGAGAGCGTCACTCTCGTTTAACTGGTTACATTCTAGAGTCCACCAAGCCTACCGATCGTCGTATCCACGAGGGCGCAGATCTGTTTGCCAATATCCGGACACCGGCAGTGACTGAGAAGAAGGAAAACACGATGAGAGTCAAGTTCAAACAACATTTAAAAGCCAAGCGTGACCAACGAGAAGCACACTATGTGCCTATATGTACCAAAACAAACAAAGATCGAGTGCCATCATGTAGGTTCCATCATGTGGAGATCAAGAAGAATATTTTAACCCCAAACACCATGCTCACATTTGTGCCACATCTGAGGGACCTGGAGAGTTCTGAGGAGACCAAGTACAACCTCTGGCTCAAGGAGCTGGAGGATATCGATTTGAAATCCGGCTTCAAGCCCATGAACAGGGAGGACAAGCAGCAACTCACCATCCAAGGCGAGAGGGCTGCCACAGTATCACTCTATCTGGACACATGGCTTGAAAGCCTGGCGATGCCTGGTTGCACCAAGTCAGCCTTGATAAGTTACATGGCTGCCTGTGAACCCAACAACGCTATTACACCCCGTCAAAAATCTGACATATTGCACTCTCAGGGTGTAGAGAACACGACACCGGGAGCTAACAAGGCCGCCAAGATGTTCACGGATGCCTTTCGACGTGTCTTCCGAGATAACCTGCCCGCTCCGAAACAAATCGACCTTCGTAGGGTGCTAATGCTGGACGAATCCGTCGACAATATTATGGATTCGAAACCCATAGTCAAGGACGTGGCAAGTCTGGACGCTACAGGCCCTCATGGTCCCCACGATGACGAAGACGAGGACGAATTGGCTGAGACAAACCTAGCAACCTATTGCATTCTGGGCTGTCTCATTTGCTACAGTCATTCCTGTGACCACGGCGAATATGATAATAAGAACATGAAGCGCACCTTTTCGATATCATCTTGTTCTCATCTCTCTGATGTTTTGAAGGCTCGACGGAATGGCAGAGCCAATGATGTTGTCACCAACAAGATTTGTCGACGACGGTGCTACAGAAGAAGTGCCGATCATGTACGGATGCACTTACATCCGCGAACCTGGTCGGATGATGAAAGAATTGTACTCCGATCACTCTTCACCACAGCAAGTCACAGTTCTTTCAAAGGCGACCCTATTTGTTTAGCAGCTGAATTTCTGGACCGTAGCTGTGACGAAGTCTTCGCAGAGTTTAAATCGCTGGGAGTTACATTACCGCAGCCAGAACCATCCGAACTACGTCGCGTCAAGAATTTGTCCTGGTACGATCGTCACCGCAAGGTTCTTCTTGGAGACTGGCAAGACCACACCATTACCCATGCCCACCAGCGTCGAGAGAACCTCGAGCCTTGCTCGCACAACGGGCCCTGTGCACCACGTCTATGTCCGTGTGTGGACGCTGGCGTTTTGTGCGAGAAGTTCTGTCGTTGTTCTGTCGAAGATTGTGCTTACAAATTCACGGGATGTGCTTGCCATTCACAGGGGCAGACTTGCCAGCAAAATAAAAAGGACAAGCCTTGCATTTGTGTGCAGCTGAACCGAGAATGCGATCCCCAACTATGTGGTTCGTGCGGCGTTTTAGAACGTGCTGATCCTCTAAATGCCGACGACAGCGAGTTACATGCCACTGGATGCCGGAATTGTGACCTACAACGGGGCGTAGGAAAATCATTGCTGTTGGGTCAAAGCCAGCTCGAGGGCTGTGGCTACGGTCTCTTCACTGCTGAGGATATTGCTCAAGATCATTTCATCATTGAATATGTTGGGGAGTTGATTACCCACGATGAGGGTGTCCGACGCGAGGCTCGGCGCGGCGACGTATTCGACGAAGAGTCAAACGTCTCATATGTCTTCACGCTTTTGGAAAACGAAGGCATCTGGGTTGACGCAGCCATCTATGGTAATCTGAGTCGCTATATTAACCACGCATCAGAGCATGACACGCGGGGATGCAACATCACCCCGCGTATCCTCTACGTCAACGGAGAATACCGCATCAAATTCACGGCAATGCGTGATATCAAAGCTGGAGAGGAGCTCTTTTTCAACTACGGCGAGAACTTTCCCAACCTTACTAAGAAACTGTTGGATGACAAGGCAGCCAGAAAGCCAGAGACCAAAGCAAAAGGTACACGGATACGGCGTTCCGAGGCCGAGAAGTTGGTTCCACGCAAAGCCACCAAAGTCGAAAGGAAGAGAGGGCCAGGGCGGCCAAGGGTCAAGCGAGACCTGCCACCTGGGTTTGCGCTGGACATGGATGCAGGGCGAGCTTCTACTTCACGGAAACGAAAACGACGATTGGACGAAGATGAAGATGACAATGAAGAGTTCGATGCCGGCGCAGCACAACACAGGGCGACAGCAGGCGATGCGGATGAGTCTGGACGAGATTCAGAGGAACCCGGTTCAGCGTCGAGGCTGCGGCGAAGATTCACAAAGTACGGGGACCCAGACACGCCATTAAAGCGCATCGTGCTGCCCCCGAAGACTCGAGGCAAGCGCGGTGGCGCACGACCAGGTAGTGGGCGGCCTAGGAAACACCCTTTACCTCTCCCCAAGCGCCCTAGCCCCGAAGGCGACACCGAGACGGTGACCGATTATACCGTGACCGATTATACCGTGACCGACTCATCTTCAGACCCGACAGAAGCGACGGAAGCGACGGAGGCTATAGAAGCAACAGCAGCAACAGCAGCGGGCCAAGGCTCGTCGGGCAGCATTCCCACGCCCAAGCCCGAGCGGATGACAACGAGGTCGGAAAAAACGCAAGTACTCGAGATTGAGGACAGCGACGATGCGGGAGAAAACACGGCACTACCTGGTAGTGGGCTCAGAAACAATGCCAACGGACCGACACAGCGGGATGATGAAGATGAAGATGAGGTCGTGAGTGTGCGGGTGCGGCAAAGAAATGACAGGTCGTCGAGAGTACGGCGACCGCCGGCCAAGTTTCGGGACGATGACATGTGGAACTAAATCAATGTATATGTGTGTGAGATGTCACAGGAACTTTTGGCATGGTGTTGTTAGCTTTTGATGTTTGATGTAGAAGTTGTATTGGCAGGCGAAGTGCAAAGTGCAAAGTGCAAAGTTCGCATGCGCGCCCGCCACACAACGAGGCGATGACGTCGCATGCGGACGGAGGGAGGGAGCCAGTGACTGCACTGCAGCCAACGAAACACAAAACTGGCCACCTGCGCTTGTTCCTCGTCCCTCCCCATCTGTGCCAACCATCTGTGCCAACCTAATTAATACTCCCTGCTCTGCAGACCTTGGCAATCCCATCTTCCCAACGCTACATCTTGGCCAAGTCCACGCACGACTCTTGGATCCTCTTCCGATTTCTTTGACAGATACCTACCGCCCCCAACTCCCTCCTGTCCCTCCTGTTCGCCCGCAACAGCTGTCGCCTTCTTCCCCGCCGCCACCATGACGCTCTACTACACTCTGGTGAGTTTTGTCGGTCACGACTCACGATATATTGCGTCTTGGACGTGAAAGGAGGCCAGCCCAATTGACTCGTACCAGGTCTTCTTTCTTCTCGTCTTAGAGATGGGGCTGTTCATGCTCCTTCTCGTCCCTCTTCCCTACACAGCCAAGCGAAAGGTCTTTACGTACGTAGCCACCCACCTTGCCCACTTCCGTCGACTTTTCAAAGCCGAGCTAACCACGTCATATACAGCTTCATCTCCGAAAACCCCGTTTTGTCCAAGGTGATGCACTGGTTGCGCATCACCTTCATCTTCATCCTGATCCTCTTTATTGACAGCGTGAACCGCGTATATCGCGTTCAGCTGGAAGTTATCGCTGCGGGAGAGCATACCTCCAAGGGACCGTAAGTCATGCATCACATACGCCGAGATGCGCAAGACGAAAGCTCGCCCATGTACATGCACGCCACGCTTGACAAGAGAGACAATTGCTAATCATGATGCAAATCGGTGGAAACAGTGCCGTACTCGGCCACGAACGCCTCGAGGTCCAGGCCCGCAAGTTCTACTCCCAGCGCAACATGTACCTCTGCGGCTTCACCCTCTTCCTGTCGCTCATCCTGAACCGCATGTACCACGTCCTCCTCGACAACATGCATCTCGAGGACAAGGTTAGGGCGTTTGAGAGCAACAAGAGCTTCAAGGAGGGCAAGTCGGCCGAGGTGGCTGAGCTGCAGAAGAAGTTGGCCCAGAAAGAGACGGACCTGCAGACTCTGAAGAAGCAGAGTGAGCAGCTGCACAAGAGCTACAATGACCTCGGCGACCAGATGGCTGCCAAGGATGTTGATGGTGAAATCAAGAAGGCGAAATAAATTCAAACGCCAAGCGCCAAGCGCCAAGCGCCAAACTCCCGGATAACATGTTGTGCAGCAACGTGTGATGAAGGTGCAGAGCAGTCTCTGGCACAATGTGAATTTGGGAAAACAGTTAGCTTATGGATATGAAGAGCTTGGAAAAAGTTCCAAAAGGAGAATTCAGCAAGAATACTATGAACCACTGTGCGTTCACCCATCTACCGAGACTTGTGCGTTTCCCATGGTGCAGCCTACGACACAGGCCCGCATCGTCAGCCAAGGGAGAAATTATCGGCACGAGCGATGGAAACCAGGCGAAGAGGATTTCTGTACAAGAGACCATCTGCTCTATCTAATAATTCTACTGCTGTAAATGTTCAAAGTTGCAGTCTCCCAATTGTCTTGCAAGGACAAAATCCTCTTGATCCTGCCCAGATATCGCTTGACCCGTTGTTTGCCGTATAGCTATGCCATTTATGGCAGATTGATTGCCGCAATCTCGTACCTGGTTTCCACTCGAGCGTCGTGGGCAACGCCGTGTCTGGAGTTGTCGGTTCCTGGCGATCCATGCTTAGCATCGGCAGATTGTTTTCCGTCCACACAGCGCGGACTCTCTTTTGACGAGGAACCAAGACTACAAGGGAGCGAGCGTGCGCGCAGCTTCGCAAAACAGCACGGTCGGTAACTGACGGGAGTGCGGTCTGGGACTCAAGACACGACCTTTACATATGTTTTCGTTGGCTTTCGCTAGACTTGACATGGTGCTTGGATTCCATCGAGTCTTGAGAGAAAGACCCATTCAATCAGGTCGTCATCACGTACTTCATCGAGGGCATAACCTGGGGTTTGCTCAAGGGCATCAAAACAACATGGATGGATGGATTTTCGTCACGACACCAGTGCGAGCAGGGAGAGGGGGTAAGAAACTAAAACACAATGAAATAGGTCGGACATCAAGAAACTTTATCCACATAAAATCATATCAAATTACTACATTTTATCCATTCAAGAGTGCGAAACTTGCTGTCCCGTGGCCGTGCAACACCCGAAATAATCGCTAGATCCCACCCAAAAGAAGATGCAAACGACAGCTAGGATTGAATATCAGGAATGGGGGAAAAAGGGGGTATATAATGGCATGAAAAAAAAGAGAACAAGTTTCATTAACCACCGTATTTTTTGTCGTTAAATGTCTGCCCTGGAGGGCGTGTATATATTTTGATGTAGCGAGTCTCCTCGCATTCTGATTTGTCGCCTCAGACCACGATGCTGACATTTCTACGCGACTCGGCCTCATCCACAGTGAATTGGAAGACGAATTTGAATAGATCCCGAAGAAATGTGTATCGCGGTGAGCTACTGCTCATTGCCATCACACTCTTGGCCATGTCTTGCGCCATAACGCGTTTGCTTCGAACGGGGAGGAGATGATTTCGTGGGAGGAAGGAGTCCGTAAGGATCGAGTTCTTGTATTGCTGGAGGAGTGCGGCATGGCTCGGTAGAGAGCCGAATGACCCTGTCGGGAGGCCCTGTACAAACTTTTGCAGGATAGCAGATTCCGTTTTTGGGTCAGTGATGGTGTCGCGGTTGAAGCCCATATTCATGGCGGCTCGGAGCACAAGTACTTTTGACCGCGAAATGTTGGGGTCTTCTGCTGCTGTGGTTGTCGTCGCTGTGCTGGATGTCCGATTGCTACCTCGCGAGTAGCTGGACATGTTGGATGCGTTGCTTGACCACCGGCCTCCACGGCTGCCATCGCTACATGTTCCAAGGACCATGATGTTGGGCATTTGAGGCGAGCGGCTCTCCGGAGAGATGGGTGTGTCCTCAAACTCGGTCACGGGGGTCTCTGGGACACGAGGTGGCTTGCGAGGCCGCTCTTCCTGATGACTGCCCTTCACGCTTTCGCGCTTGGAGTGAATTGAAGATCGGTTGGATTGTCGGCTATCTCTCCCGGACTGTTCAACAGGCTGTTGCGGGAAGAAGCTTGTCTGGCTGGGGCGAGGCGTGTTTCGGTCCGGGCGAATCTGCGTCCAGCCATCCCTGAAGATGTCACACAGATCCCAGCATGCTTGAACTGCCGATCCCAGCAACTCCTCACCGAATGGCTTTCCGTCGCGTTTGTTTTGCCGAAGGCTGAAAAGCATCTCGGCAAGGCTCCAGCAGGCACTTAGAAGATGGTCCGTTTCCTCGGCTAACTCGCTTCTTTGTTTCATCAAGCGGTGACAGATGGTGATGTAAAAGTCCAGGGTTCTCTCTCTGAATGGCTCCGGGAGGTTCCTGCTGTCTTGGGCACTATAAAGGCTGCAGTCGATTTGTTAGCGAATATGATATCTCGGTAGACTATGTCAAGCGCCGTCATATCATACTGGTTGTTTAGCTCGAAGCTCACGCGAAGCACCGAGTCTGCAGTCTCATCCTTCTTTTGCCTGACATCAAACAGGGCCTGGCAAAAGTCACGGCACAAGTCCAAGTTCATCCTCACACTGAGTGAGGCAGGATCCTTGTCTTGATTGTCGTATAAACGTTGACAAAGTTTCCAACAGGTTTTCCATGCCTTTTCGTGAGCATCTGGGGTACCGGAGCTATGGAAAATCCGTGCGCGGTGAATCGCACTGAGGCTGGCCAATGTATTGCAGAGAGTCCAGCATTCCTGCAGTGCTGTTCTTAGGGCAGCTATCTCATCATCAGCGGGCGGCAAGAAAGGGACACCGGAGTAGTCGTCATAGTCGTCATCATCACCCTCGGCTTCGGTTTGTTCGTCGATTTCTGTAGTTCTTGTTAGAGACTAGAAATGTTACAAGTGCATACGATGTCTTACTTTCGAGGCTGCTTGTGCTGCTGCTGGGCCTCAGTCTACTACCGTCACTCAACATGTCTTGCAAATCTTGAGCTCGGGGTGTGGCGCTGTCCACAGTATATCTGACGGGCTTGACATCTGTTGAAATAGGGGGCCGAGCAGGATGCCCTGATTTCTGGAGGGAAAGTAAGCGGATGAGCTTTCTTGAGATTGGGAGCAGGTTGTTCAGCGCACCTTTTCCATAGACCCATTGAGATCCGCTAGTGCTTCCTCGTTGGCTTTTGGGGATGTCCGCTCACTAGGTGGGCTTTGTTGGGCTGTGGAAGATGCAGAGATCTGGCAGAGATTGTCAACAAGTAAAGCTCTGGACAGAATCATTCGCAAAGGCAAGAGGCGTACCCAACTGGCAAAGCTTTCGGGGGCATGTATGACAGACACGGCCTCTTCTGTACTTGGCTGTCGCATGTTTTCGGGCAGGTTGGTGGTGAGCATGAGCAGCTAGTCTAGTCAGCATTTGAACGTCACTCGGTTTCACTAGAGTACTGAAGACGAACCTCCGATGGCCGAGATATATCTCCATTGTGACCATGTTCGATCCCATCCGAAGCATCGTCCTCTATCTCTGTGGTTTCTGTACCGTTTGAAGTCACGGGCGATGGCCCAACTATATCGCTCGGACTCAAAATGTTCATTGAATTTGATGATATGCGGTTGGCCGAGTTGGGTCGTAGCATCATGGCCGAGTCCGTCGCTGGAGGGGGTGATGAGCTAGCGGTTGTGTCAGTAATGAAGATTGCAAGAGGTTCATGGAATATCTTGACTCACACAACTCTGAACGGGGACCGGAGTCCATCCGTATCTGAGGATGCAGACATGGCGCCTTGTTTTCCGAAGTCAAAGAGCAAGTTACCAGTCGACGATCTCAAAGGAGCCTCCAGAGCCATAGCTTAAACGCTTTGAACATGTAGCCGCCGGCAACGATTCAGTCGCCAGTGATGCTTCTAGTCGAGTATATATATAAAACGACAACTTTCGAATAGGACAGAACGATCATGGGAATCTCCGGCCCAGCCCAGGGATTACTCGAAGGGTCGAAGGGGCTGCTAATCCGGCCAGACCGACTTGCGGAATCCGACGAGGCAGTGGAACAGTTGGATCCGACGATAGATGGTAGCGTTCCAAAGTTGTATGCCCGGCTGTGCAGTCAACGGTCACAACTGTGCGCTTGATGTGCGGGGAGCTCTGAGGTCGCGATTTTGGGCCTCGTTTGCCAGCAAGCCTACAATGTTAGGAAAATCCCCCGGATGGAGGGCAGGAGGGATGGGGGTCCGGCAGGTCGAGCGGACGGGACGGCAATGGTTTAAAAAGAGGCTCCGAGCGACGAGTGGTGCGCGTTGGTTGGTTTGGTTTGGTTTGGTGGACGGACTGGATGGACGGACTGGATGGATGGACTGGATGGAGTGGGCGGACCAGCCAGCACGAGCTGGGGTCTGGTCACCGCCGGTGGCTGCCTCAGCCCCTGTCAGTCTGCGTCCGACTACATATGCAGGCCGCAGTACATAGGCTGGAATCCCACCCCCCACGCGGGTAGATAGTAGATGCCTGCCTGCTATGGCAAGTATGGCAATCTGCAGTGGACTAACCAGACATTTCGCTGTCAACCACCAAGTGAAGCTGCGAGCCGAGCGTCGGTGGAACGGTGTGGGATCAGGAGGTTTGTAGTCGGGGAGGCGAGAATTGGAAAGTGAGCCTGGCACCTGGGGGTTGGCTGAGAATGTGACCCGACTCCAAGATGAGAAGATGAGGGGCTTTCGAGCCTTGTATCGGAGCAGCTTGCTGGTCAATGCTGTTGGTTGGCTTGATGACGCTTGATGGCTGCCTGAACCATCGCCTCCCTCACCCGCACAAATATCCCAGACTTGTGCGTACAACGGTGCGAGTCAACAAAAATTGGTCACACCAAACGACAAAATGGCTCATGGCGACAGACGCAGATGGGTACCATGAATGCGAGAGACAAATAACATATCGGCCGAGGTTCAATCCCACAACACGCTAACGATGTAGATATCAGGCAAGTAACCAGCTATGAGTACTCGGGTACGTAGTACGTACCTCACAACAGTGACAGCCTTGTGAAACAGTCATTCAGTGGACTATTGGGCGCTCCGCTCAAAAAGGAACGTAGCTTTTTTGTTCCCGTTCCCCGTCTACCCTTTTCATCGTAGTCGAGGTTATTAAGGACAGGCGGCCCTGGTGCGGCAAACGCGTGGGGCTGCAGGAGGACAGGCCTCGGCGCTTAATTCAGGTGAAGTGGGCTGGCGGCTTGCTCCCGTCGGCGTCGTTTGATTTGCTGATTGTCTTTTCGTGTTGTGGTCTGCTCCGCTAGACTTTCGAGCTGAAAAGAATAGGATCGACGGGGGAATCTTTCGGCAGCTTGTAGTCCGTAAAAGCAACACTGCATGGGCTGTACAATTCTTGCAGTATTAAGGAGCAGCCATCGATGATTTGCTCGCCCAGACTGCCCTGAACCTCCAAGCTTTTCGACAAGATCGGGTTGAATGCTACCGTCGCTCGCTCACATTGGGCAATTGAAGTTCGCCCTCGTAGTTGGCCGCATTACAGAATCGCGGTCTGAGACTAGGGCCAACACAGTCTGTTGTCAGCACTTATGTATGGCTAGGACAGATATCGTGGACGAATCCAGGTGCTCGTCACCACCCGCTTGTTCTAGTCTGCGTCCCGGAGATCTGGTCACGGCGGCTTCGTACTTCGTAGACAAATGAAGTCCAGTGGGTGGAGACGCGGACTTGGGACGGGGGTGGGTTGAGCATTGGCAGGGTCTGTTGCGCGTCGCATTGTTTTTTGTTCGACGGCCGACACGAACGACAATCGAAAAATGTTGTTTACACAGAAAGTGCGTTGTCGGCTGGAGATGAGTTTCAAGCCATGCTCGCTTGCAGCGGCAGGACAAGTGAGCGAGACGTGTCAGAATCCCTGTATCACGTTGTACTTGGCATGCCAGCGGAAGGCTCCTTCCTCATGGCGCTTGGAAGTCCTCGCCCGTGCTCGGTGGCAAGCGGCAAGAAGGTGAGAAGTTCGAACAAAAATAAGAAACCCTCGTAGTACGACTAAGCATTGATTCTGCCATTGGAGGAAACGCAAACACTCATCATCAAGGTGGGAAGCTGGAACATAGCAATGTCTTTGTGTGTCTGATCCGCAGTTTGCACTGCACTTATTCTGAACTCAGACTTTTTTGGTTGCAGCAGAACCGGCCGGCCCATCGTACTCCGACCCCATAACTTGAGCATCGATAACTTGCCTTTTAGCCAAGAGAAGGCATTTTTCTACAGGCTGATCCAAACGACTAGCGCAGTATCGTTCGCGGTTAAACGCATCCTTGCATGGAGTAGCCGACTTTGGCGACCCAACGAGAGTCTGCCCACCGACCCGAGACCTGACCTATTGGTCAACATAACCGCGATATCGTGGCGCAAGAAGTTTGGGCCACTGATTCATTACACTACGTAGGACAACCCTATTTCCAGTTTCAGGTCTAGCTAAGGCACCTTTGCATTGCATGCTCCTGCAAGCTCGACAACACTCCCTTCATATCTATGGCATAACCAGAACGGAAACGCCTTGCACTAGATTGCAAACTTGCGGTGTGTAAGACAGGTAGGGCATGTGATGGCCAATCATGGAATCATCACCAGAGGACTCAGGAACATCATGACCGCGGGACAATGAAACAACAACCACCTCATTGTAGCCGCATGAATATCGGAAAGTGCCGGGCTCATTGTAACTGCTCACGACACGAGGGATAGCGCATTCAGGTAATGAATGATAGACATCACAGCCAGCATAGTGTCAGAAGACCATGAGAGAGAATTGATTCGGACATTTTTCCCAATCACGATGAATGGATACTTTAATGAAAGAAAATTGACTACAACCACAAAATCTCAATGAAAATCGCAAACATGCCTCAGTATAACCTTTTCGTACGCCAAATCTATCGTCGGTTTGCCAAAAGACCCAAGAAACGCCATCCTATGCCTGAACATGTCACATCTGGATATAAGCCTAGCTTACGCTAGTTCGTTGAGTCGTTGTTTCTTCTCATTGCGTCCGTCGGGAGTGTACCTAAACGCGGTCAGAGTTTGGTTCGCCTGCAAAGCCGCAGGTCAGTCTTGATTGTGCATACTTCAATAGCTTCTCAATGAGGTCGACGTGGGTCATGATCATGCGACGGCAGCAATATCGCTTCAGACCAAGTTCGTCCATGGCATCACTTTTGACACAGGTTAGCTTGCTGAGGCTCATCCCACAAAATCGATCCACTGAACGCTCACCCGTCGGTCTTTCTTGGGTCGGCAATCAGTTGAAGATAGCGCTCCCAGAGGTCACCAGTGACCTGCAACAGTTAGCAAGTGGATGCTGAGTTCGAAGCAGTGGTCATCACCTTGCCGCAGGAGAAACAGCGAATTGGAATGATCATGGTGGCGTTGCAAAGCTTGCGGGTTAAACGGCGATAAAATGATTGTAAAATAAAAGTTGCGATTTTGATGGAATCTGATTGCCTTCGCCAACAAAGCGCAAGGGTGAACTTTGACAATCCGCTGCTACCGATGTTTTGCCGCAACAATTTCCTTATCTTATCAGCAAAAAGTTCACTGCGGGACCAAAATTTCTCTGGTAAGAGAGCAGCGACCCAAGCCGATCGTGTTGCACGTCTGCGAATTTGTCGGCTCTGGTGCAAATTTCTTTACATCTTTGCGGTTGACATTGAATAAAGGAACTCTGCTTCTCTCAAGTAAGAGAGGATCACAGCTCAAATGGCTGGACCCAAGAGCCCTCGGGCTAAAGATGATAGAACGAAGAAGCGCAAGCGAGACAACAACGACACCGATGGGAAGCCCAAGAGACATCGGCAGCAAAGTCGTGAAAGCAAAGTCAATGGCAACAACGCACCGGCTCCTCGGAAGCTCAAGCCAACTGAAGCAGAGTCTGCCGCCGAATCCGAGTCCTTGACGACTTTTCGCCCTCAAGAAGTCATTCGCCAGTCTGACGATGGTGAGGCAGGCTGGAAAGTCTCAAAGCCCATGGGCGGCAGAATGCTAGACATCGATCCTATCTTCACAGCTGATGAAAAGTAAGATCATTGAGTCTCAGTTTATGTTTGCTCGTCTCTGACTGCGTCCAAAGATACCTGATCATCACCTACAATACATCAATTCAAATATACAGCGCCGCGGACTCCCTTCTCGTTCGACGCATCCCGATCACCACTCTAGACACCTCCTCTTCCAAAGGCTCAACACCTGCTCGAATTATTGCGACCCGGCTTTCCAAAAACAACCCTGACATCGTGTGGGTAGCCTCCTCAGATGGAAACGTCTACTGTGTGAACTGGACACGACGTGAAACCCCCGATCCAGCTTTTCAGACCGCATCTGGCACAGCAAAAGCTCTTGTTGTTGTGCCTGCTTTGCACGCCGCAAAAAAGGAAATTCTCTTCATTGCGGAGTCGGACAGGGCGAGTCGCATGGACATTATTGCCTACAATCCTGCTGACGGTAGCGAGACCCAATCCAAGACCCTTCTCAACCTCAAGAAGCAGGGCCATGGTCTCCAACTTCTTGAATCCAGTGACGATGGACAAGTCATTGTTGGTGCATTCCAGGATCAGATATTCTTGGGCAGTGCTTCTGGGTCTGCGGGAAGTCTTGAAGAGTTGCAATATGAGTTCTTCTCTTTTGATAGCCCTGACCTCATCACCTGCATTGATTTGAGACAACGGCAGCGATCATCAGGCAATAGGAGAGTCCAGTCTGCCTCGGACAGCGTGGTCGATGTGATCGTTGGCGGGGATAGAGGCAGCATCTACATTTACCGTGATGCAGTCTCTGCTGTTACATCGGGAAAGCGTCCATCGGTTAAAGAAGGGCTCGATGTGCAAAAGTACCACTGGCACCGCAAAGCTGTACACGCCGTAAAGTGGTCAAGGGATGGTGAGTAGTTCGGCTGACGAATATTGTACATCATAAGCTCATGCATCTGTCTTTAGGAAACTATTTCATATCGGGTGGTTCCGAAAATGTCCTTGTCGTCTGGCAGGTTGACACTTCAAAGAAGGACTTTCTTCCTCACCTATCGGGAAGTGTTGAGAACATCGTTGTGTCAGCTACGGGATCATCTTACGTCCTCCACATGGATGACAACTCCGCAATGATACTCTCTACCGCCGAGATGAAACCCACTGCTTACATTGCAGGAATTCAATCGGCCGCTGTTGAGTTATCCGAACCCAAAGACATGCTTGTTCGCCGCGTTTGGGATACACCACATCATGTTCGAAGACCAATACCTGCTGCCATCAGACCGACTGATGCATCAAAGCTGCACGTATGCGTCGGCAACGGGCGACAGGCGGCCATGTCTGGAGATTTCTCGGCCCCCTTATTGCAATCCTTCGACTTGGAATCTTTTACTAGCGTCTCGAAGCAGGCGCTCGCACGAACTCAGCCAACAGATGTCAATCTCACCAACAAAGGGCACGTCATTGGAGAGCCATTGGTAACAAACATTGCCTTCTCTGGAGACGGTCGATGGTTAGCGAGCATCGATGAATGGCGGCCAGCAGATAGAGATGTGGACAATGTGTCCGCTGATTTGAAAGAACTATTCATTCGCGAGAGACAAGAGATCCACCTGAAGTTCTGGGAAGTCCGCGGTAACGGCGATTCATTGGCTCTGGTATCCAGGATTAACGCTCCTCATGCCACGAGCTGTCCCGAGAGAGTACTTGGTTTAGCCTCGGATCCTACATCTAGCTCCTTTGCTACCATTGGCGCCGATGGGATTGCACGAGTCTGGCGGCCGCGAGCTCGACAAAACAATGGAGTTGCGATCAAGGATGAGCATGGACGGGATGCATTCTCTTGGAGCTGCACTCAGGCCATTGCTGTCGGCAACAGTACCAGCATCGATGACGGCACAGACTTCATAGAATCCACGCGCCCAGTCGAAGTTCAAGGTAGTGTTACATTCTCAGAAGACGGCTCAACACTGTTTGTTGCCTTTGGCGCTGTTGACTCTGGCGCTGTACTCGTCATCGACGTTGCATCCGGTCATGTTGTGAAGACCTTGGAGGGCTTATGGGACGGAAAGCTCCAGTCGGTCCGCGCTCTGTCTTCATATATCGTTGTTCTGTCGGACGACCTAAGAGTCTATGATGTTGTTGGCGACGAACTACGTTACGGCATTGTCGTGCCGAAGATGAGTGGTGTTTCTGACTTGCTTCAATTGGCGGTCGATTACACTTCGGGACATTTCGCAGTCACTCTACCAATAGGTGGCGTGTCTAGCATCGGTGTATTCGACCCAGAAAACCCAGAACCACTGCTCGTCAGGACAATACCTCACAGAATAGTCAGTCTCGTTTCAGCGCCCGCGACAAGTGGCTTCATCGCCCTTGATGATGCCGCTCAAGTCTGGGTGATTGCTGAAGGTTCGAACCCATCCTCACTAGCAATTGTCCAGCCGCTCCAAGATCTACAATTGGATGATGCGCCCGCATCTCTTGACGCCCAAAATCGAAACAGTGAGATTTTGATCGCCGATGATGATTTGGATGTAGGCAGCGAGGATGAGTTGGAAAACGGCGACGCGGCTAACGGGGATGTCGACATGGGAGATGAGGACGACGATGAGGACGACGTTGATGTTCATGTCATTCCTCGGCAGTTTTTGACGGAAATCTTCGAAACCGCACCTGCATTTGCTGCTCCATCTATCGAAGATATGTTTTACAAGGTTACCGGGCTGCTGGCCACAAAGCCTCTCGGAGAATGATGAGGAAGCTGTTTTATTGGGTACATGTGCGTATATAGGTGGGAAGCGAGTGTACATAGATGGCATTTACAGCATATCTCAACTTGGAGTATGATGGCACTCTCGCACGACCACAATAATCCACGTTGCCGTTTGAGAATTCTTGGTACCAGCAAGAGGAAGCAGCCGCACAGCACACCACGTGTACAGACTACGTGTGCGGCGTAGCTTCAAGACAAGTGACAAAAGTGCTGCGCCCTCCACGTCGTCCGGCAGCGGCACATGAAAGTGGGGAAGTCTGGGGAAGTCCGTTGCGCCATATGTGACCCGAGGAGTGTGATGTTAGGGGAGGGCATCATCTCTACCTAATGAGCAGTCGGCATACCGCAGACATAGTCTACGAACAAAACCAGTCTAGAGTTGCAAAAAAACATTACCAGTCTCATCACCAAGCTAAGCTCAGATCCGGCAATCACCTCTCCTCCCATCAGGGCACCTCCCTCCTGCGCAAGTAGTTTTTTTCTCACTCCGCCCACCTCATCATGTCCTTCACTTCCATTCCGATCCTAGATCTGGACCTCGCAGGACATCCGGAGACGAAGCCCGAGTTCCTAGACCAGCTTCTCCATGCGCTCATAGAAGTAGGCTTCCTGTACCTCAAAAACGTCGGCATCTCAGACGAGCTATTCGGGGAAGTCATCCACAAAGGGAAGGCGTTTTTCGATATTCCCTTGGAAGAGAAGTGAGTTTTGTAGCAGGTCGAGCCCCCCAAATTATATTTTTTCCCCGATGTTTCCCTTTGAAAGGTGAAGAATTCCTAAAAAAAAAAAAACCCCACCGTGGACGTAGACTCAAGATCGAAATGAAAAACGCCAATTCCTTCCTCGGGTACTCCCGCCTCTCAGCCGAGATCACGGCAGGCGAAACCGACCACCGCGAGCAG
This sequence comes from Epichloe aotearoae, assembly GCA_000729855.1. Lineage (NCBI taxonomy): Eukaryota > Fungi > Ascomycota > Sordariomycetes > Hypocreales > Clavicipitaceae > Epichloe > Epichloe aotearoae. The sequence continues at coordinate 70,861 of JFGX01000029.1, forward strand.
ATCGATCTGTCCACCGAGCATCCCGTTCCGGCGGCCGGCTCGCCGCCGTACCGCAACCTCCTCTCGCCGAACCAGTGGCCCTCGGAGACGCACGCACCCGGTTTCCGCGCCGCGTACGCAGAGTACATGCGTCGGATGGGCGACATGTCCATCTACTTCACGTCTCTCGTCGCAGAGGCCATCAAGCTGCCCCGCGATGCCTTCAGCAAATACTTTGACGAGGACCAGCAGCACAAGCTCAAGATTGTCAAGTACCCTGACATGGCAGAGCTGGGCCTGGCAGGACGCGAGCATGGCTCGCCGGGGCAGGGCGTCGGGCCACACAAGGACAGCATGTTGACGAGCTACCTGCTGCAGGCTACTCCCCACAGAGGGCTCCAGGTGCAGAACGTCCGGGGAGACTGGATTGACTGCCCGCCCATCAACGGGACGCTGGTGGTGGCTATCGGGCAGGGCATGGAGGCGTTGACGCAGGGCGTTTGTGTGTCGACGACGCACAGGGTGCTTTCGCCGGCGGCGGGGTCGGGGCCGCGGTTCTCCATTCCCTTCTTCCAGGGGGTGAAGCTGGATGCGGGTTTTGATGATCTGGAGACGGTTGGCGTTGGGGAAGTGCCCGAGGAGGTGAGGCAGCTGCGGAATAAGGTGGTTGAGCGGACGGGTGGGAGGATGGATGATGTGGAGTTTACATTCCGGAAGGGCGCCGTCGCCAAGACGTTGGGGGAAGCTACCCTGCGGAATAGAGTCAAGAGTCACCCTGATGTTGGGGAGAGATGGTATCCTGATATCCTAAGGGCCATTCGAGAGGAGCAGGCCGCGGCCAAGGCGAAGCTTGCCTCTCCGACTCATTCGTCGAACGGTCGAGTTATTCCAGCAGCGGTTGAGGCCCATTGATGCAGTTTAGTGGTGGTGTGATGCGTCATGATATAATATGCAAAGGCAAAGCCGGGCATATATGACCAGGTTCAATATCAATGGCACGCCGACGTGTTATCGGGAACTACCAGCAAATGCTGTCCACTGTCCAACTCTTTATCGGTTGTCACAAATTCATCAATATTTTCACGACTACGACACACTGCAACGCCTCAACTGCGTCCCTTGACGTCTCTTCCCCAATACCGACGCCTGCGCTAAATAATCATATCGTACCATTTTCGTTACCCTGTTCTATGCTTCAATACCTCGTCAAACGTCGTATCCAATTTCAACACATCAATGTGCAGAAACGGCGCTGCTTAAGCAGTCTGGCCGGGGAAACAGTCCGCAATTCCCTTGCTGTGCTTGTTCGTGGCATGTTCTTGCAGACTAAGCCAGGGCAGAAAGTATGTTAGCATTCCCATGCGATGAGCCAAAAAAAAAAAAAAAAAAAAACCCCGTCGTGGTGTCCAATCGGTTGTGGACTACGCCAAAACGAAGGGATCCGGAAAGAGGAGAGGGGACGAGATGACGCACGCGGGACCCTTTGTAGTAGAGAGGAAAGTAGCCTTGCAAATCTGGCACTGAATGTTCATCGCCTGCTGATTCTACAGAGGCAAGTTCATGTCAGTATGGATTGGACCAGCGAACTTGGACCAAAGGATACGGTTGGTACGCCACATACAACTTTCAATTGCGACTTGGCGACTTTGCCGTCCTTTGCGTTGCGCTCACGCTTCTGCTGGGCCTTGGCTCCCTGTCATGTATGTCAGCCACACCTGGGAGTGAAGCAGGAGTTCGTCAAGGTTCTTCATACGTTACCCATACTTGCGGATAGGTAGCTTGAGACGTGAAGATGTTGTGATTTGCGGCGAGTTATCGCTGCGGCGGATCGACGGGGTGGTAGCAACGGCAAGTGTCGGTCCTTTCGGGAATAGCGCGGGCAGCGGTCGAGTTATGGCGTATAGTCCAAGTGCGTAGATTATTATTCAGAATGCCGAGACGCGAATAGCCGGCCAAGAAACGAGCGAGAGAGGACTTCACTTCGCGAGAGAATCGACGTGGTGCGGGTGCAAGCTGGTCAGTGGGAGATGGACTTTGGTGGACTTTTTTAGATGGTGGGCGGCAAGTGGTGGAAAATTTGCTCCGCCCTGCTTGCTCATCGGCGGCCGGCGACCAGTTGACTTTTGGCAGGAACCACCCATTATAAAGCCCCTCATTTTCCTTCCACCCTGACGGATTACCAGGCAGGCATTTTTTGCTCGACTAGGATTTCTGATAGGACATGGTTCGGTGTATTTCATGAAACAATCGCAAAGATGAAGCATGACACACTCAGAAGCGGATCCTGACTACGGACTACTTACTTGGTGATGAAGTCATAGCTGGCATTCGTTTATGGAGGATGTGTCACAACCGCCCTCACTGCCTTGCTGGCAAGTGCGGCACGTGGCATCGGCCAAGACCCAGCTTCTGGTATGCCAACATGGACCACAAGGGAAATAAATGTTGGTGGTTATGCTCCCCATCTTGTCAATGACTATACGTATCCTGCCCACGTGGCTGTCAACGCTGGAGATGGATGGAAATGCCATTCAAAACGCCGTCGATGACAATCAGGGCCAGGACGGACCGAAGAGTCTGAGTGGTGAGCTTCTCGGACAGATGCAGAACGTCAGGATCGTCATGCCGACCTCTGGCAAAACAGGTGGTCATACCGGTGTCTATGTTGGCCAGGGCTCTTCCCTAGGTCTTCAGACGTTCGTATTTTAGTCACACGTTGGAGTCAAGAGATTATGTCTGTCTACTCCTCTGACCCATACCTTGTCAAACAATACAGATCACGTCCAATCAAGCTTTTCGTCTCTTTGACCGCCTGAGTTTCGTAGCCCCGGCAGCCACATGTTCCTTTGCCATCATGCTCCGCTTCGGAGAATCTTTGTTGTCTCCCATATCATCTTCACCTCGCGTCCTCTTCTTCTTTTCCATGCGACCCTTGTTCCCATTCTCCTTGTTCCTCGCGGCCGTCTTTCCCTCCTCGACTCCCCTCCTCATAACCACATACGCAGCCTTTTCCACATCCACCATGTCCACACCCAGCCTCTCCCCCAGAGCAGCCGCCTTCTCGCAGAGCGCCCCGTACTCCTTGGCGCTGTACTTGATGGCGTCCTTGTTTCCCCCACAGCAAAGCCACCAGTAGGCCTCGTCGGAGAAGAAGATGGCGCGCTGGGGATCATGAACGTTGAGGAGGAGCGAGGCAGTGGCGGGGCCTATGCCGCGTAGCTTGGTGAGAATGTCCAGGGCCTTTCGGGGCGCATCGTGGGAACCGGAGCTCGCGCGGTATGTGGTGACGGCGGAGGATATGGTTGCCCTGGTGGTTTGGGCGTCGTTGGATGTGACAAGGCTCATGAGTGTAGGGCGAAACTTGCCGTGACGTCTAGGTTGGGTTTGCTCTGCTCAGCATGGGGTGGTTACGATGGCGGAAAGTTGGTTTTGGGGGGGTGGCCAGGTACAGTTTCCATTCCACCAGGGTTTGGACGTGAGCTAGTGTCATTTCCGGGCTTTGCTCGACGCCGAATGTGCGGATCGCGTCGCCGTAGCGGTAGGCATCTAGTTGCTGGAGCGTCTTTTGTCCTGGCTTGTTTTTGGCTGGACGCATGGATGGATGATGAGGAAAGACGTCAGTGATTCAGTGGTCCGTGGAAATGTAGAAATGAAAAGAAGACGCACCAGCAAGGGCTTCCGCGACGGCGGGATACTCGGCCAGCAGGCTTCGAAATTCATGTTTGGATATCTCGTCGGCTGACGTACCACGCGTCATCATGGTGGATGACTGCTCCAGGACTCCAGGACCGAGGGATTTGCTTCTTCTCTTGCATCATCAAGTTGCATGCGCCCCTGCCCCTCCCATGTCCGTCTCCCGCTTCCGCTCCATCCCGCATCCCGCGCCACCACGTGCCCATCTCATCGTCCCCTTGTGATGAGCTGCATGGAATCGTCTTGATTGGCAGGGTCATCTGCCGCCCCACCCATCATCCATCATCATCCCAGGCATGCAATCTCACTGGATCCCCGATTTCCACGCACCCCGCGAATCAGCGACGACAATCACAAGTCACACTTCAACCCATGGACCGGCACGCGCGTACCTACTAGGCCTCCTGGGGTTTACCATGTTGACAGACTGCGAGAATTAGAAAATAAACTGAAAACAAGGGTACGTGGCACAAGACAATACAGTAGTAGTACGTCGGCAAAACTATGAAATAAGACTGAATCGCCATTCTCGTTCCCCCCGTCCGTTCATTCGCCTTCTTTCCCCCTCGCTTGCAGATTGTGTCGCCTCCAAATGCCATCAAGTCATTTGTGCGTGAACAACGAACGACGGCCGAGCAGCTATGCTCAACATAGATCCCTACGCAGAACATCATTCCCCTATCCCGGTTCCTTCACGCAACCAGCAGAGTTTGGCAGCGCAAGCTACGAGGTGAAACAACACGAGTGAACATGTGTTAGTGGACGCGGCAGACGCACCTTCAATTCAGTACAACCCGTCTTTTCTCTCCTCGCAGTTCCAACTGCTCCGGCCTAACCCATCCATCTACCCAGATCAAGGCACCGGCCGGGCAGTCCGTTTCCTCGAAATCCGATTCTCCTGTAGTTCAAACATGCCCACGTGGCTGACGACGACGCACCTACATCTACGCACGGAGTGATCCATCTTAACCGACGCGCTTCATCCCCTAGAACCAGTCAACACAAGAAACGAAACCCTGACCCCAGAAAAGTCGAAAAAGGACACCAAACCCCAGAAAAGCACGGGAGAAGAGGAGTCGAGACGCGGGAACAAAAGGGAAGCAACGGGCTCACGTCGACACGCCCCCGCCATGTGCGAAGAACACTACATCGTCACCGAATGCGGCATCTGCCAACGCCAGCTCGACATGAAAGATTTCATCAAGCGCTTCTGCGACATTGCCTCTGCAAAGTGCCGCTTTGGGAACTGCCCCCGTGGCGTGCATCGACAAGAGGTGGTCCAGTCGGCGACGTGTGGACCGTGTAAGCGGGATCCGAAGAGGATGAAGAAGAAGCCTACGAGGCGAGGTTGAGGTTAGGGGCATAGACATGTTTGGGTGAATGGGATTGTAGAACTGGGCAGAAGTGCGAGGAAATCCCATGTTTGAAACGTCCCATCCCACCCAAACCGTGAATAAGCAACTATAAGGATAATAATCATGCCGTGACATGAAACTCACTGTAATTTTCCCCCCCTTGTTCTCAACGCACTCTAACACAATAGCGGCATCTCTTTCAAAGTCTAACAAAGGAACCCGGCTTAGAAGCTTCGGGTTCCGGGGCCATCTCAGACTCCCGTGCGCAACCCACCGCACGGCCTTGTAAATAATAAGTACTAAAATAAATCATTACTTTCTTAGCTGAACCAAAACTCAATCAAGTGGCATCTCAGCAAAAACGCGGAACACCCAACCAAACCCATCAGAAATAACCCAAAAAATCTGATGAGACTGGGACTCGAACCCAGGCGGATTGCTCCATAAGAAATCAGGGACAACCTTAATCTTACGCCATAACCAACTCGGCCATCTCACCAATTTCATGGTCAGCCAGGCGATTTTTCCAATCATGAACAATCACCAAGTCACTTTCCATCTCCATGCGTAACCCCGTTTGACTGGCCTTCACCACGGAAGATTAAAAATTCGATGACGCAGAAAACTAGCGCGGCAATTGTCGCGGTTCCCCCAAACGGCCGGATTTAAATGACTTTCATCCTCGTGAATCGTGCCCGAGCGTCGCCATGCTCAAGGAGAGACTCCCCATCTTCTTCATGGCCGCAATGTACCGAGTCCCCAACAACAACAACCACCAACGACCACCAGTGAGTGGAACTACCTGTTCAAGTCGTTGACCAAGTTCTGCGGGCGGCATGTCAGCCAAGCACCACCACCCACAGTAATCAATCTGCTGGAATGTCAATCACGTCAGTCCGAGAGTGGCACGTGCATGACCAAAAATTCAATGTGAACGTGTTTCATTTCACTCCATGTCTACTATTTCAGACTTGTGGTATCAAAAAACTAAAATCAAAACTGAACTATGCCCAAGCATGCTCCATTGGGGTCATCTCTTCCCCGAGCGCAGCCCAAATGGCTTCCCTCCGTCTCGTCATTTGCTTCTTATCTGTCATCTTCAGCCTGGACTTTTATACATGCAAAATCTTGTTTCCCTGGTCCTTGATGCCAATGCCGAAAGTTCCGGTATCCTGTGCGCCGTGTTGCCTCATGAAACTGAACGCAAAAAGAGGCGCCTGAAAAAGAATTAGATGAAAACAAATCGCTCCTTTGCCGAACCCAGCATGCAATATCGCGACATCTTGTGTGGGAGAAGGAAAAAAAAAAGGGAAACAAATGATTAACAAAACATGTCCACCGACGCCCAAATTTTTTGGAGGAGCCCTCTAGTCTCTGCCTGGAGAATATTGCTTGTAGATATCCTTCTTCATATGTTCCAGTCGGTTTCGCATATCCAGCAGATTGGCCAGTTTCTCGCGGGGTGGATTATCTAGTGCCGAGATCTCGTAATGCAGCGCCTCGTACTTTGATAAAATGTCTTGAACTTGTGTGCCTTGTTCATCACATCAACGGGTACGTTTTCCACAGTCCGACGTTTGTAGCCAGCGGGCTTGCTCTCCGTGTCCATTTTACGTTTCTTCGATATAGGTGGTGAATCCTCGTCCAGATCCGAGGCATTGGTGGGTGGTGAGGAGGCGAGCGGTGACGACTTGGTCGGGGATGTATTACTCGTATTTTTGCTTCGATATGCCGAGGATGACACACGAGCCTGACTGTGGTGACTAGCCTTCGTGATTTGCGTCCTGGGCTTTGGAGCAGGTAACGGTTGCTTCGGCTTGATGCGTTTCGACAGGGGGGTCTCGGAGCTGGAGCTAGAGTCGGGTTCTTCCCTGGCTCGCTTGACAGCCGGTTTCGTCACTGCTTCTCGTGACACCGGAGGTCGGGTGTTGACAACGACAGTGTCCTTGATTTTGGTAGGACCTGGTTTAGTTTTCACCGCGGAGGCCTCGTCTTCAGAGGAATCGGAATTCTCGACAATCGCTGCTGAGAGAACACGTCTGTCGTTTTTTACGACTACCTTGGGCTTGGAAGGAGATGTCTTTGGTACGCTCGTCGTCTTGGATTTGGAATTGCCCAATAGCCTCTTGGCCTGTGCCTCTTGGGCAGTTGGCTTCTTCGCTTTCTTTGGCAGTGAATTCGAGTTGGACCGCGACATGCTCTCGCCTCCGGCCCGTGGCTTGTCACTCTCAGGGCTACCAGCGTCATCCTTGGAGCCAGAGCTGTCGTCTGTCTTCTGCACCTTGATCTTCTGAGGAGGTCCCTTGGCAATGTTTGCTTGCAGCCTACTCAAACACTTGCCCTTTCCTCGCTCTTCTTTGGGTAGTAAGCGCTGCCACTCGTTTTCGGACGACGAAAGCCGCAGCTTGTCGTATTGTGGAATGGCTCTGTCGATCGCGGCTTGTCGGTCGTCTTGATTGGCATAGTTGTATTTCCAGACATTGAGCTCTCTCCAGCAAGGCTGTTTCATAATCCATTTATGCGAGTCACTGCTGTAGTGGGCCATCTTCTCCAGTGTAGGCCTAAAATCTTCCTCCTTGCCTGTCCACTTGCCCTCGAGGTGTTCTGTCGTTTGATCTGCGATAGCTAGTTCGTGGACCAGCGCAAAGCGTTGTTCCTTCTTTCGCTCCATCACTTGTTCAGTTGTTGTTATTCGGGGAGTCGTATTTGGGGAGCGGGCGGCAATGAGGCCAGGCGAGGTGGGTATTGACTTGGGAGTAGAGGCATAGTTGGACAGGAGCTTGTTCCTTCCTTTGCCGCCGACGGGTAGCTTTTCGACGACACGAGCACTGGTGACGAATGAGTACATTGATGACGTCCAGTTTCATTTCCGACCATAGACTTACCGTTCCCGAGCAGCATCGTGAGCGGCGAGCCCATTCTGCAACGCCTCGATATCTGAGTCGAGTCCTGGGGACGTTGAGCCTTTGCTTGATACGGTGGGCTTCTTCTTCGTTTCTTCCCCTTTGCTCGCCTGAACGGCCTTTTGTGGCGCTGCTCGAGGCGATTTGAGTTTGCTGAAAAGACTTCCAGCGTGTGGTAGGCGCTCGGCACGTCGGGTCGACTCGAAGGGTTTTGTAAGAAAGAGGTCAAAGGGAACGTCTTCCTCGGGGTACGGTACTCTGTGGGAGTTTGAGCCATAATGCAGAGTCTGGATACTGTATTAGTAAGTAGTCACAATTCACCCGAGAGTGCAGAACTGATGGAGGGTTCCACAGCCTGTCATGTGCCACTGAGGCACATGCCGCAGGCTGGCATCCGGCAAGATGCCAAAATACAATGAGCTGGACAATTGTTTGGATAAGAACCTACCGGAGTCTTGCCCAGTTGTAGCGCTAGATCGTCTCCCATGCGGGCACTCCTGATCATTTTCTCCACAACATCGTCACTCAGGCTGAGGACAAATGCCTGCGGCGGCAAGTCCGAGTACGAGTTGGAGGAGCCTGACAGCAGCAATCCACCTTCGGGAACCTTGAGAGAATTCATTGCAGCTGGGTAAACAGATGAAGTCGAGCTGTAGGGTTTTTTCCTGGTGAGATTTCGTATGGGTGTGGTTATAGATCGATCGGTAGCCTCAAGTCTTGTTGTTTGTTGTAGGAGGATGGCGGGTGTGGGCTACTGGATTGATTTGGGATGGGCTCGGTAGAGCAGAGGTGGTCGGAAAGAATTTGCTGTTTTAAAAGCGAGGGCGGTGTGTTTTGAACTGAGAAATCAATTCACATCGTATAACACACCCGGCAGCGTTCTGTCTTGTTGGTTTGTCTTGGTGAATGGCCTCGGCCGTCGTGGACTGTGACGATGGTGAATGGGCCACCAAGAGAAGGGAACAGAGGCGAATTCACTGCCGGTGTCCCCAAAGGGACAGCAATGAATGGGATGAGCACAATTGGAAAGAGGTGATTGAAGTGGAAGCCCGAGCAACTTGTTGGGAATATCCAATGACTGCACAAAGCACACCCGGACACACTGGGCAAGTTGTGATGAAGAAGAAAGAGAGACAAGCACTCGGGCTGTCACGAGTGACGGTTGTTGACGAGAAGAGGGCGAGCGAGCGAGGGGATGGCATGGGTGGGCACGGCCAGCTGGGCTGGGCTGGGCTGCTAGTCTCTCCGCAGCCATGGGAACTAGCAGAGTATACATGTACATTGTAGTACGAGTAACCACACGCACACACTCACACGCACACGCACACGCACACGCACCGGACATGCAGTCAGCTCAATAACCTGCGGACGATCTGTGGGCGACCGGTCATGTGGGTAACGAGGACTATACATAGTTTACGGAGTACGGAGTACAGTGGGTGTAGATGGCAGCGTCAACCACTATTATTACCTTCCTTCCTTTGGTAGGCGAGTCGCTGGCTGGCTGGCTCAAGTTTGTTCTTGGGGCTTGCTGGGCTATTGGGTGCAGCAAGTTGGGGCCAAAAATAACAAAAGCCACCCACCTTACTCATTAATACTCGCACCGTGCCGGACGCCCTGATGCGCTGGGGGCCCGCCTGGGCACCCGCCTGGGCACCGCTAGACTTTCGGCGTTTACAGGGGTGGGCGTGGGCCCAATGAATACACTGTCACTGTACCCCTCCCAGCGCGGGCACGGTGCGGGTACGGCAAGGCCAGGCGACAGCAGCACGCCAGTCCGCTCCTGGTAAGGCTCGGCACATGTAACTTTTATTAGATTTTATTAGAACGGGTGATCAACCTTACGAAAAAGCGCAATGAATTCAAGAAAAAAAACCCATGAGACAGGCGAAGAGCACTCGTGAGGCAGGGTTGGGCAAACTGTCCATCGACACGAGGACGGTGGACGACCCGACAAGGCGTCTTGTATTACGAAGGTGCGGCCAGGCGTCATGCTGTCTGTGAGTGAGTCCTGACTGACTTGCCCGGGTGGTAGCACCGAGCCGAGAGAACTTGAGCTATCGGAACAAAGCTTTTTCGGGTTGACACCTGAGACCGAGACTGGAGCCAGTGATTTCGACCCAGTCACCAGTCACCAGTCAAAGAAACAAAGACAAAGTTAAAAGTGTCTCTGGTGAATAAGCCACGGAACTCTCCTGGTTTTTTTTTTTTTTTTTATGCAGATTGGGTTCTTGTTGTCGCATTCGCATCTGATAGCCTGATAAAAATCACCGCAGGTTCCCGGGTTGCTTAACTCTGTCCAGCGGACCCGCACCAGACGCCAGGCGCCTTATTAAAATGCTTGCTCAGCACGAGGTTGTACCGAGAATGGAGTCGTTTGACTTGGCTTCCACAGATCATCTGTCATCCTTCGTCTGTCATCCGCATCCGCATCCTCCTCACCCCCCCCCCCTCCACACGAAGTGATTCACGCATCCCAAATAGGCGACAACATTGTCCGCCACTCCTCCGAGTGCCACTTTTGGGTGTCAAGGGCAACTTCAACCGCCGAGCGCAGGTAGCGATACTTCAGCTGTGTCGCGGGAGCAGGTGAAGGTGAACGTGCGCCATGTACTGTACGTCCGGCGGTACATCCCGCGGGCACGGGCGAGGGCCAGGGATATGAGCCTAATTAGTATATTTGCATTTTACTCCACAGGTACTCCCCACGGAGCCGTGACTTGAAAGCTACTGTGTGTAGTCGGTAATTTGCCTTGGAAGTTTATCTGGTTATAAAGCTTACTCTCCGCCCATGCTGCTGCGGTCATGCCACTGCGGCGCTGCGGCGTCTAGCCCTCGCTGGCTATTTATGTCGGGGCATTTTCTGGCTTTTTGACTTTTCTGACTTTTCTGACACGCGATACCTAAAATCACTGTCGGCCGAGGCTGACTCTGTAGGGGAGCAGAGCATGTCAAATGTCAAAGCGGTTCATTCTCAGTTTCAGAGTTGCCTTCAATCAGACGAAACTCAGCCATGGTCTGATAAAAGGGCACTGTTCATTCGCGGAACCCCCTTCGCCCCCGTCATCGCGAGATGGCCGCATCCATCGGTACTTACATAGAGTGGTATTGGTGCACTTGTGGCACCCGACAGACGGATACAAATGGTGTACAATTGTACAATTGGATCACTTCGATGTCTCCTTCATCAGTGGCCAGTGGGTGGCGGCATCAACAGGCACTGGCCTGGATCTCGAGGAATGTTGCTTATCACTATCTCCATCACTGCCTATGTAGAAGAATGAAGAATGTGGGCTCGGGATGCGTCCAGGAATCTGACATCATCATCATCGCGGCCAATACCGGCCCGCATCAGGATGAAGCAGTGAGGGTCGTCCTTGGGCTGTGTCTTCCTTTGCCTCCGACTTTCGTCGCCTCGGTGCTCGATGCCGAGTCCCGACACACGAGAGCTGTTTGTCATGGAAACCATGGACAACCAGTCCATCTTGCCAATGATTCCGAATACACCCGTGGCCGGATGGCCGATGGCCTAATTTCACTTCTTCACCAGGCTCAGCTTCTGACAGACGAGAGCACAGTACGGATTGCATTGTTGTCTGCGAGCGAAGGGTTTGAAGCAGCGACACGAAGGGCAGTTCTTGTGGGACAAGAGCGGGGCAGCAGCACTAGTGCTAGTTAGTGCTGGGCCCTCGCTCGCCTGGCTTCCTTCCTTCCTTGCACCTGCAGACGAAGAACTCGACAATGGCAGCGCAACGTGCTGGATCAAAAAATCAAAAATAAACAGATAACACGCCTCGCCGTCGACTCTCCGGCCCGACTGTTTGGAAGGCAACTGGGCCAATCCTCCTGACACACGTGACATGGCATAGTCTGGTGTGTGTTTCTTTTTTTCTTGCTGTCCCGCAATCAACAACAAAGGATGAATGTTGGCAGCAGCGAGATGGGAACCCTGTGCGTGTTTCAAGGATTGAATGGATGGGCGATCGTGGGACACTTTGTTTGTGCCTGTGTTCCCTGAAACAACCGCCTGAGCTCGATTGGGACGTCGTTCCTGCTGAATTTCTCAAACACCACCGCGACGGTCGGGCAAGACGGCAAGCTTTGTACATAAGGGAGTCCATTGGGAGGGAACAAGGTGAACTGACTCTCAGTGATGTGCATTTGCACGCAACGGGGGCTTCTCTCATGGGTTAGGTACGGATTAGACTGATGGGATCGTCGATGGTAACCACCCACCAGGGCCACCACCAGGGCCACCACCAGGGCCACCACCAGGGCCACCACCAGGGCCACCACCCACAGGGGCAGGCAATGCCAGTCGACCAATTCCTTGTTGGCGTGCCACAAAATCATGCGAGGTGCGGGGTGGGGAAATATCAGCATCGTGTCTTGCAAATCGAAGCGCATCGAGCAACCCGCCGACTCGAGTAATACTAGTCAAACCAGTCAAATCAAATCCACCCTGGCGCCCTTGTGTGTTGAGGCCGGACATGGGCATTGGCGAAACAGGAAGGCTCAACAGGAAACGGGCTGAACGTCTTGGAAGAAGACCCAGCCCAGGTCCAACGAGTCTAGTCCGTACATATGTATCGTCGAATTCGTTTAACCACAATTACCCGGGCTGTTCGATGCTTGAATGCAGTCTCCAGTCTGCTGCTCCGTGCGTGGAGCACAAGCTTCATCGTCTCGATCTCTTTTTTGGGTTGTCTTGCCGAGAGCGATCCAATGTCGGATAAAAGTAGACAATGGCGCCGGGCCTGTCGGGTCAGAACGTTGACTTGAACAACGATGGACGGCATTTTCCACCAAGGAGTTCCCTCCGGTCGGTTGCACCAGACCCATTTCAAACTCCAATTCAACCGTTCCGCGGCATCCTGCAGCGGTGCGGGAGACGGGGCATCCGATGCACAGTGGCCCAGTTTTGGCCGTTCCTCGTCGGTTCATAACATGTCCTCGATATCACGGCATTGGGAGGAGATAGTGTAACAGCATGCGGAGTTCTTCATCAGCATCGTGTCAATGTAAGCATAATACGTGGGTTATCAATACCACGATGGATGACTTGTGGGAGGGGCAGACGGGCTATTGCCAGATGATCGGAATTCTGAGCAACCTGAGGGAACAGTTCCATGCGGCAGCGGCAGGGATTGAAACCCCTCTGTTGGTCTTCCTGGGCCTGGTCTCCTGGGTCTCTTTTCCCCCCTCGTTGAAGTTGTGCTTGACGAGGACAACCTGCTGCAGGGGCAAAGACCGAGACGCGGCCCCCAAATAAGGTCGCTTGCTTTCTCGAGTAGATACGGGTATATCAATGGCCTATTCCAACCTGGCAATTGAGCACAACGTAATACGGAGTACTCGATGGCCCCCATGCCCATCCCATGCAGCCACGGAACATTCTGAGCACTGAGCCAGTTAGTTGAGCGAGATATCCGGGGGCAGGAGCGGACCAGAAGTACCAGGAGTCAAGTTCGTGCCCGGTCATGTTACCTTGATGAACCACCACACCTGCCAGCCTGCCTGCCAATCATCACACACACACACACCCCACCTCCAGTCCTGCAGGGGTGGTTAATTGGACCCAGATCCGAGGGTCTCGTCAGTGTGGGGAGGGGCAATCCGTAGTACTCCGTAATAAAGGCATTGAAATTGATGACTTTTGACTTTGGCCGCTACTCCGCCACTCCGTACTAACAACGATAATAATAGCAGCGGATTAGCGAATTGAGTCGGGTACGACAAGACCCCATGCAGGTTCACCAGTCTGAAGATCCATCTATCCGGATTCCGTACCTGCCTCGTTGAAAGAGAAAAGGCCCAGAGTGACTCCAACGCAGTGACATGACATTGTACCGAGTACGTCGAGGCCTCGGGTTGTCGCACCCAGGCAACGTGCTCGCAAAGTCGGCACCAATAACCGGGAGCAACCCACCGACAAGGATAAATTCGCCCGGCATGCAGAAACCGAGTACAAATCTGTGCCAGTTGCGTCCTCGCCGTGCCTGTAGTCTCCGTTCGCGCCCCCGCGCCTTCTTCTCTTTTCCGGTCGTGAATTGCCAAAACACTGCCATCTGGTCTTGTCGTCCCCTGTTACAATCGAGCAGCGAGGGCTGGGCGTAGTAATTACGTCGCAATGGGCCTCTGCTTTGCTGCTCGGTTCGAGAACCTCGCTTCCCCTCGTCTACTGATTTTTAAATATCATTGATTTTCTCATTGGCCACCACCAATGAGCAAAAAAAAACATGTATATATATATATAATTCAATAAGACTTGCTCGACTACGTTGTTGACTTATTAGGCTTCCAGTCTCTGCTATACCAGACTGAAATGTGAATTGTCATGCTGAAAAATTTACACAGTCGCCTCGGGAGCTCTACAATTTAGGTTGTAACCTTTCCTGAGTGGAAATGTCTCGTGTTATCGTCAAGTAATGAATGAATGGTATTTGCGAATGATAAGGGGACTGGTCTTCATTGCTGTGGCTAGATGAATTGTTTGTCGAGTCACAACGTGTAGTGCCTGGGAGATTTACAACATGTCCTACTCTGAAGCATTGCAATTTGCAATTCCTTTCTTGAGGAGCTCGCGCGTATCGGTGACAAATTTTGTGTGTTCAAATCAGCAGTATGGTGTGACGATTGAACTTGTGGCCATGACTGAACTGCGGAACAGCTTCGAGGATAGACCAGAGGAGTTGAGGCATTTAATCCCGAGGAGCTCGTCGAGTCTGATCAGCACACGCCATGCATCAGACAGCTTGTCCGCGCCTTGTTTAGTCAGAGGTGCGTGGTCCATGACACAACCATTGAACCAACAAAGTTCTCCTGTACGCCAATGCAAAGGCCTGCTTCTCCAGAGGTGTACTGATACCCCGAATAACACGAGTTTGCATCAATCCCGCAACAAGGCCTATACTTGTCACATCCGTCCTCGAATTGGTCCCAGTCATGGACAGGCAAAAAGCTGTAGATTGAATTCGTTCATTCGTGCTATCAACACAGAATATACCGCATTACTGTCTCCCTTGCCTCTCCGGTTTATGAACATCTGATATCCTTGATCCCTGGAAGCTTGACGTATCCAAATTAGACTGTGCAAGCTCCACAACGGTTGTTAGCCCATTCATTCCAAACAGCATTTACTGCAGGAGCTGATGGTTTCGAGTAACGTCATTCCCTGTAAAAATCGTGACCATTGCGCATCAGATACTTTTCGCCGTCGCCGCCTTTATTGCGTCTTGAAGAGGAGGATCGCGCAGTGACCGAGGTAGAAGTAGATAAAATGCTTTGTTTCTGCAGCAGATGTTTCAGTATGAGAAATAGACATGGCAAGTATGATCGCATATCCAGGGAAGTGGCCGCAAGTCCAAAGAAACAAAGTGGTCACGAACCGTGAGTTACAAAACTGCCAAAGTTGCGGCCAACGATGCAGTGCCAAGTCGGTCCCTTTCGTTCGTCAAACTATATCGGTGTCAGTCGCGTGCCCGTGCTTTTTCTTTTTCTTTGGCAATTGGCTCGAGACTGTAAGACTCGTCGGGAAAGATGGGAACGAACTGTGCGCTTGATGTGTTGAGCAATGTCCTATCGCCATATGTAATTAGCATGAAGTCGGGCTTGGGGCCAGGTCAGAGTATATCCGTTGATGGCTGCTCACATACCTTCTCGATGGTGAACTTGGACATGGCTTCTTGAGCTGGTTTGGGTGTTAATACGTGTTCTTGTATCCGAGTGCTACAGTCTTGACGGCATCCAGCACGCGCCACGTACCGATTTCGATTGACTCTTGTTGCATGTCCTCAGCCTGTCGTTCCCGTCAGCGCTTTGCCACCCCCGACTTCATCCACAACTTCTCACCATGTCAGCAGACTTGATCTGGGCTGGAAAATGGTTAGCGCGTTGCATGTTCGCAGTTGATGACGGCGCAGTTCCCTGGCAGTTCTATCGCACCTTCGAGCTTCTCCCGGGGAACAGGAGTCTCTGCCTGCTTGTCCGCCATTTTGATGACTTCGCTGTGTAACAGGGACGTCGGGTGGTTCGCTCGCTCCGTCGTACGACAAGGGGTTTTCTCCGCCTTTGTGCAGAAGGTCCCAACTCCAAATCAGCGTCGTTCCTGATTGTGAATTGGCGGGATGTTCGTGTCCGGGATTGTTGCTGGGATGCGACTCTGCGAGGTGTGGAATGGAATTGAGCACCCCTTTCTGACAAGCTCGGTGTAATATGTTGACGCACGCAGGTCGGATATGGACCAGACTTGTGCAAGGTTGGGTACACTGTATGTACGTACCGTGGGGCACGCTGGTGGAGGGGTATAATAGGTAGCACGTATGTATGACTGGCAGTCTGCAGACCAGACAGTTCGTCAGTCACGTTTGTCTGGGTGAGCACTGAGCACTGAGCACTGAGCACTGAGCAAAATGGCAATGGGAAATGAGGAAGCCGGGGATCGGCTGTTTTGGGCCATGAGTAGTAATCCGTCAACAAAGCAACAACAAACAAGCGTGTTCAGGCAGGGGTGCGGTTGTCTGTTCCTCAAGTTTCCCCGTTTCCCCGTCTCCCCGGTCACTCCTGCCGCATCAACGCCGTTCTACATATATTATTTCTAGGAAATGCAATCTCTGGCTGCTCCGTACATGTTCACACACATTCATGTATCTTTCTATTTTCCTAGCATAAAGATTGCCCTGATATCATGCAGCCACTACGCTGGTGGTACCTCATAAAAAGTCATGTGCTTTGCCTCTCAATGCATTCGCCAATTAGTAGATAACTGTGCGACTCCTGCAACAACAGCACTCATGACGCTGTAACCCAGAAAACTCGCCCGACACCTTATACACAGCAGCACCGTACTATTTTCAGAGAAGAATGTTTCTCTAACTCTTTCGCTCAACTCCTCAGCCCTCATCGAAGTAGTTGAATCCTTCGTACGAGGGCTCATGGTCCCATGAGCCTGCGGCATCCCGTCCCTCCGCAACAGACAAGCGCATAGACGGCGACAGTCTAGCCTCGACGGTAGTCCACATGGGGGCGTCTCCATCGCCGAGTGTCAATGTATCTTCTGAGCTTGCGCGTGTCCATACTGTATTCTGTGGACAATAGTCTGGGGCAATTTCTGATATAGAGTCAGGTGTGCTTGCCATGTGTGCTTGCCACGTCTGCATGAGTTGTAGGTCGGAGTCCACGAAACTGGGAGGCTCAAGGAGCACTGGGCCTGTTTGCCCATTTTGCTGCGACTCCATGGGCTCTTCTGATCCGACGGTGTCGTCATAGTGGCCAAGTTCAGGTTTCACAATACTATTGTTGCTTGCTTGAATGGCCCGTTGAGCGCCATTCTCGTGGCATGATACTTCTGGAAGTTGAAGCGAGTTGCCATGAGTTATCAACGGTGCTTGTTGATTAACATGCTGATGGCTTGCGGGGACACTGGTTGCGATCTGCTGGTATGCTGTATTGGCGAGGTTGGTGGAGCTCGCGTTGATTATGTCCATTCGAGGATCTTGCTCCATGTGCGGCTCATATCTATCGAATAGATCGGATCTTTGAAACATATCCACCCAGCCTGGAATCTCGGATCCAAGAAGTAAGTTGTAACGATCTATGTGGGGTATCAGAGCATTTTCTGGGAGAGGCTGATGATAATCTTGCTGTAGAATGGGCCCGGTCTCGGAAAATTGCACGTCGTGCTCATCCCATTCGAAGAAATATGGCTCTACATTCGTCGATGTCTCCAACAGAGGCGATTGGTCGATGTGCAGATCCAAGCTGAGCGGAAAGTCAGGGAGTTGTTAGTCTCTTCGTTCTCCACGTCGTCGTGGGGAGGGACCAACAGACCTTCCAGTCAGCTCATCGTCATCATCGCCATCGCCATCGCCATTCTGCGTGCGATTCCGTCCAGCGACAGGTGCACGGCTGTGAGGCGTACCCTGGAGGATATCGTCACCTCTGATCAGAGGGCCAGGGCAGTTTCTCGGTGGACGGACCGGTCGACCAGCCCGGGACGCAGAAGCAGGAGTTGACTGTGATGCTGTGCGCCGAAGGTTGGAAACGCGGAGGTTAGGTTGCGGAACATGAGCGCCCTGCCTCTCAAACTGGGAGAAATCAATTTCGAGGATGCCATCATTTTCGGGCCAGTCATTGCTGCTGCTACTGATGCCAAAATTTTGCGTGTTCGCCACTGGAGTGCTGGGGAGAAAATAAGTTAGTCTTATCTAGTAGTCACACAAATAGGCCGTCCATTAATTAGATGCCCTCGAATAAGTCGTCATGCGTTTTGCTTGACTGTGTGAGCCTGGTTTCAAGACCCAAGCGAAGAAGGCTTACCCAAATCGAGGATCTCTCCCATACTTGTTCTTGATATAGCGAACTTGATTTTCTGTCAATCTGCGGTCAAAGCGTCTTTCGAACATTGTTATAATCCATCGAAGAGACAAGCCGCGCAGAATGGCCTTCAAGACGAAGAGAATCTCGACGTCCTTGTACTGCTGAGCACCAGCCATTGTCGACGATCGCACGCAAGACTTTTGCTCCGCTCAAAAAGTTTAATGACCCTGCCTTGGTGCCCGATTCTCTCGCGCAATATTGTGAAAGAGGAAGGGAAATATCTTGGAATATTTGTTGGAAAAAGACTGTTGCTGATACAAGAGGCTTTCTGTGTTGGAAATGGGCCGAGTCGCAGTTGCTGTTGTTTGTTGTTTGTGACGACAAAACAAAAGGCGTGACAGCAAACACCAACTCGAAGATTGTGAAAGATAATATTGAAGTGATCGAATCAAATTCAAGGAGGTTATTTTTTTCTTCTCTGACTTGGAGAGAATGAGTCTGTCGCTATGGACAGTAGACATTGTGAAGGGCGGGCAGCACATAGAAATAGCTGAGTGCGAAGCCATGCACATAATCACCATCCTTGGAGACGCGTAATGGGGGATAACACTATTCGTTGGGGAAGACTAGAGCTGGACACAGTTTTCCCTGGCAAACAGTCCATCTGACGATAGTTTGTGTGATTGAGTTGAGTGGCCATGACACACTTTGGGGGTGATTGTTGGGATCATGGGGACATGTGCGACGGTCAACTTTGGAAAACGTATTCAGGCAGCCTAGCGCGGGGACCATCAGTGAATGAAATATGAGATGATTGTACACGCAGGAGGAGAGCATGGCGGATTGAGGCCAACAGCTGTGATGGACTTTTCGAAATCTGGTGGGAGGGCCAAGTTGATCGGACGAATGGAGGGCCGATAGTGATTGTCGCATTCGGGCTAGAGGTCACGAACTGCCTCTCGAGAACAACCCCAACCAACATCGAACATTGCCGCCTTCATCATCCTCAACCCAGTCATCCTGGCCGGCCAGCTCATCCTCTTCAACACACGAAAGAGGTCCATCCAGATCCAGCATAGCCTGCCTGAATGCGTCCAAGAGTCTCACCGTAGTTGCATCACGTTGCGGCACCATCACCACAGCTCGAGACTCCGCACCCAGGGCTAACTGTTGACTGATAGCTGACGCCAAGAGAACGGGGTGATCATCATCGTACATCGGGTCTGCTGCCAAGACTATCTGTGACGGACATCAGCCTTCGAAAAAAAGAACCCTCTTTTTAAGTTGTTCACGCCGCATACGAGATTGCAAGTTAGAGTAGTGGAATAGAAGGTGAATCGAGTATAAGCGTACCTTGAACTGATGGTGCCTCCCGAACAATCCCTGATCTACCTCCTCCTCACTTCCACCCCAGGTCAAAGGACCAGCACTCAACCCTCCTCCCCTTTCTTCGATCACGACCCTATTCCTCATCACGTTGCTCTGTAGATTATCCATAATATTGGGTAAGTCGCTCAAAGAAACATGCACCTTCCACAACGCTGCGGCCGCCATCCCCAACAACCCTGTTCCTGAGCCTAGTTCCACAACACTGGGCGCCTCTCGAGCCAACGACTGGTCGAATAACCCGAGCAACGACGTCGTTCTCAATTTGGGCAAGTGTCGCGCGAGAACATAAGAAGACCCCCAGGTCTTGAACCCCAACGAGTCTCCCGTCAATGCCGGCTCCCTGATGACCAGCTCAAAGGGTTCTTGGCCACCTGCCCCATCAACACCGTCAAAGGGCCACTTCCTAATCAGTTCCCCCATGGCTGTTCGTCCGCACCGCTCCGACATGCGCTTACTGGCGAGTTCCCAAATAGTCTCCTTCTGCTCGTCATCTTCAATCCAGGATAGCGGGCTCTTGATGATTGTGGATATGTACTGCATGATTTCAGCTTTGCGCAGAGAGGCACGGGATTCCTGCTCGGCGAGGGCCTCGGACCGCCGCCGGCAGTGGTTCCATGTTGGTGGTGAAAGTTCAAGACTTCGGAGTGTAGCCAGAAGTATGGGAAATGATGGTTTTTGGAAGGTTTGGGGCAGGTCGAGTGCTGAGACGGTGGTCATTGTGATGTGTTCGGTTTTCGCATCGTGTTTCTGGTATGGCAACGCAAAGTTGAAAAGCGGAGCCGAGCTCTACATGTGGTTTGTTCGAGTTGTCTACTGTCAGTCAATCTTCTGCCGAGTTTTAAAACCGTTGTAGTTACAGGTGATTGAGAAACTATTGAGGAAAGAACCCAACTCAACGTCTGGATAGTATATAGCTGAGTTGATTAAGCAGACTTGAGAAGAAAAAAGTCGTGGAGTATGTGGGAAGAGAGGAGACTGCTTAGCAGCTGTGCGCGCATTCGGAAACTGTACATGGTGAATCAGAGCTGCCACTGCTTACAAGTGGCACGCCAATGAATAATAACTTCTACATTTGTACTCTTTGAACGTTGCAAGCCTCGACCACGGGTCCTCCTCAGCTAATTTGCATGGGAAGCAGACTAATGACTAACAAGGATCAACATCAATGGGATGTGTTTGTTTAGAGAACGGTATGGATTGTTGGGTCACCCGCCTACTTTTTAATACAACTAGATCCTGCGAAAAGACGCTTTCTGCTGCATTGCAGGCATTCTTGTGACTAGAAATGTGTTCACCATCAACGACATTAGACGTATGCCTCTTTAGTCCGCCACGCCAGTGATGTCGCTCCGTGAATTATCGCGGTGCGCTTGTTGGTTTCAATCTTCGATCCAAATTATTATTGCGGTGAGATGGCCGAGTTGGTTATGGCGTAAGATTAAGGTATTTACTCATTTCTTATGGAGCAATCCGCCTGGGTTCGAGTCCCAGTCTCATCAGTCTAAGTTTTTGTCTTTTTGCCAATTCGCCAATGAAATGGCAGAGCAACGGCGTGGGGCAGAGCAGCCAAAATAACTCGATTAGAAGATAGGAACGAAAGCTCCCATGAATCCATGATAGAACTAATGATGTCTCTCTATTGCAGTGAAATGACAAGGCTCTTCCAAAATATTTTAGCCTAGCAGCCTCAGGGCTATTATTCTTGCATCGTTTAATTCCCTCTTCGCAGATGTCAATCAAATCTTAAAGTTCTCCTAGGGTGACGTAGAATGGTTGATAAGCTCTTGAGATCACTTCTAGCATGTTAACAGCTTTTATCTTAACCCTTCCAACACCTTTCTTTTAGCTTAGCCTCAAACCAAAATTAGTCCGGGACAGGACGAAGAATAGCAGCTAACAATAGCATTAATCACACGCCACAATTAGGACTTTATCCATCATTAGGTCAAGAGGCGATATTGCTAGTTTATGTCAAGCCATAATCACTTCATTGATTTTTTTGTCTTGATTGCGTTATTAACTGCTTCAAGAGCCACCAACTACTACCTATATATATAATCTTCGGCCAGTGAGACCCGAAAATTGTATTTCTCTTGTACAAGATCCTTATGGCTGCCCGAATTTATCGGCATCATAGGCGCAGGGAAAGCTTCGATATCCGCCCGGGCTAACTATTATCCGCTTCCGGTTTTTTTTACTAACCGACGATTTGACGATTTAACTTAACGATTTGACTGACTTTTTGACTGACTTAAAACGCAGGCGAAGCTCCGCTTCCCCTGATAATATTGCATTTTCGTGCAAGTGCAAGCAAGACCTTGCGCACAGCAAGCAGTAATACCCTTATAACAATCATCATTTTTTATTCAGAGGAGTTAACAACAGAGTTTGACGCGGTCCACACCTGACTGAACGATCGTATCATGCAGAGCGGGTGAATCGTTCGACTAGTAACAGGATGCAATAGCACCGGTCAAGCTTGCCACTATCGTTGAATACAAAGACATGATAAGCGAAACAATAACAAAAATCTGCGATGCCTTCCGGTGCGCAAAAGGGCAAGAAATCTCAGGCAACACGTGACTTATACCTGTCTGGTCGCGATGCCGGCCCCATACTGTGGGGTGGTATTCTGCCCCCCGGACTGCAATAAAAAGAACAGGAATCCACGACAATGTGACAACATGAATGGACTGATGAGACTGGGACTCGAACCCAGGCGGATTGCTCCATAAGAAATGAGTAAATACCTTAATCTTACGCCATAACCAACTCGGCCATCTCACCAACTGATTGATTGACAGACGTTCCGCTATTTGTGTATCTACGGCTTACATCAAACCTCACTGCTGGGAATTCTATTAGGACCCGAGCTTTGATTTCGGTGGCACGGCTCCTGCATAGAAGAGACTTGATTGAGCCTGCTAAATATTTCTCAATAACATTCAATTTCATTACCGAGGCAGCTTTCTGCAAGGAACGAGACCTGCGGCGCCTCTACAGATGGGATGTCTCCAGCAGAGCGTAGGCCGATGACATTCCCATGCCTTACAAAATTAGATATTACATTTGTCTTATTCTCTCAATCAAAAGCCAAGCCAGCGTGCTGAATCTTTTGATATGACAGGGCTTACTATCATTACTAGCTACACCTCGTCAGAACTGGTATTGTAGTCTAAAGGACTCGGGCTGTGACGCAATTCCAGGAATTAAAGCCCATATTGATTGGCTTCTAACGACCCTATTTCGACAGGGTCCTGAACGAACCACGAGGATTCGACGCCAACTCACCGTCACATTAGCTATTGCAGATAATGCCTAGCCGTCATGCTTTGAGAGGACTTCCATGAAATTTTCCAGAGCAGTTTCTTGATGCACTCAGGCGGAGTACTCGACTGACACGGGCTGAGCGCTTCTACCGAGTAGCAGTGATGTAGATTGGAAGGGGATTCCAAGGTCTTCAGTTTTGTGCTGGGAAGTTGTAAGACGTGCAGAAATGTCGCATGTAATGTCGTTCGAACACAGCGTGTACTATTATTGATCATGTAACGCACAATATCGGGATTGAACACCCCATAGGACTTATGATGAAGCCAAACTTGTACTAATTTCGGGCAACTCAAGTTTGAGTAGATATTCTCTAGGGTAGTCTCCATATACCTAGGTGTAAAATTTAGTCGTGCACGGACCAGTCCTGCGCGATATGGTAAGGACCCTCCGACTTTTTTTCTTCGCATATATTTCCCCCTTGCCACATCTAAGAGTCTGCGGGCAGATTCAACAACCATGGACTGATTTATTCTTCCGAACTCACGAATTCTTCCTCTGAATCATGGCTACGTCAAGAATATTTGTCAAGGGCCTGCCCCCTAATATCACAGAGGCAGAGTTTCGCAAACACTTCTCTGCGAAGAACCGCGAGATCACCGATGTCAAATTGATAGCTCAGCGTCGGATCGGCTACGTAGGCTACAAGAGCCAAGATGATGCGACAAGTGCTGTCAAGTACTTCAACAGGTCATATATCCGCATGTCTAAGTTGTCGGTCGAGGCGGCACGACCGGTAGGTTCTTGCTTCACTTTTTGCCCTGCTTACTGGCTGCTAATGGAATGCTAGATCTCAGACCCAGCCTCGAGCAAAGGACACAATGCTTCCCACTCTTCCGCTGCGTCATATGGCCAGAGCGCCACGGAGTCGAACTCTGACAAAGAGGACACGAACCCGAAGAAGCGGAAGCGAGAAGAACCAAATGCATCAGATCCAAAGCTGCGGGAGTTCTTGCAGGTCATGAGGTCTGGAAGGGAAGGTGTCATTGCAGATGAAACAAATCCCACCGTCGGAGCAGACCAAGTTTCTCGACCTGGGAAGCTTACTATTCCAGAAGACGAGAGTGATGACGAGTATGAACAAATCCCATTGAGAAATGAGAAGTCGAGAAAAATAGATACCCATCAACACACATCAGAGGCGGCTGCCACAAAGCCACCAATGAAGGGAGAGAGGAATCAAGACGATGGCACACCCGTGAACATTACCAAGGGCAAAGCTGAGCAAGTTGGTTCAGACATAAATGATGATGGACCACCGGCGACTCGGGCGACGGATGACGATTGGCTACGATCGCGGACCAACAGGCTGCTAGATCTAGTTGAACCTAGTGACCTTGTTTCTGGGGCGGTGCCTAGCCTGGTCGAAGATAAGTCCGAGCAAGACATCAGAATTGACGGACAAACATCACATTCCACAGATGTGGTGACACCAGACATGACTGAGCAGGCGGAGACGAGTAAGGAGTTGGCAGAGGAAGATGCCGTCGAAACTATCTCTCGGACGTCTCGGCTTTTCGTCCGTAATTTACCGTATAGCGCCACAGAAGACAATTTGCGAGAAGCGTTTGACAAGTTTGGTGCTCTCGAAGAGGTACGTTACCACGCCAATGTCTACTGCACACACCACCACTATATCCCACCATATTCCCGTTGTACAGGCGCAATGATGAACCCCAAGATAGGGACAGCTTATACTACGGTATATGATGTGAACCTGGGCGAATAATTTTAGTAGATGCTTCGATTGTCTGAGCTGATGCCTTAACTTTTCAAAACATTTTGTCCTTTCTCCGATGGCTGTTTATAGAGAACAGCACGATGACTGACACTTTGAGTTCAGGTCCATCTTCCCGTTACTGTTTCGGGGTCAACAAAGGGATTTGCTCTGATTCACTTTGTAGACCCGTCCAGCGCCCTGGAGGCATTCCAAGCACTGGATGGGGCAACGTTTCAGGGGCGTATCATTCACATCATTCCAGCCAACCCAAAACGAGAGCAGGGATTGGATGAATATGGGATCTCCAAGCTACCTCTGAAGAAGCAAAACATGATACGTAAGAAAGCAGAGGCCGCGTCAAACAATTTCAATTGGAACTCCCTCTATATGAATCAGGATGCCGTCAACGCATCTGTGGCCAACCGGTTGGGTGTCTCAAAATCCGAGCTGCTTGATCCTACATCGGCTGATGCTGCCATCAAGCAAGCCATCGCAGAGACGACTGTCATCCAGGAAACCAAGGCTTTTTTCGCCGCTAACGGTGTGGATCTGGATGCTTTCAAGTCTCAGAGGCGGGGAGACACCACCATATTGGTGAAAAACTTCCCGTATGGGACTACAACAGAGGAGATCCGAAAAATGTTTGAGGAGCACGGCCAAGTGCTCAAAGTTTTGATGCCTCCCACTGCAACGATCGCTATTGTGCAGTTTGCGCAAGCAAATCAGGCAAAATCCGCATTTGGTAAGCTCGCGTACAGACGAATTAGGGACAGTGTGCTCTTCCTAGAAAAAGGACCTAAAGACCTGTTCAGAGGGGATAGCTCGGAGCAAACCAGCCTGTTGGTCGATCAGCGAGCGACCGGGGTGCGGGGACTTAGCGTTAGTGAGCTGCTGTCAAGCGGCGATAAGGCGGAAGAGGTGGAAACGACCTCTCTCTTTATCCGCAATTTAAACTTCGCCACCACTACGGGTCGGCTGGCCGAAGCTTTCGAGGCTCTCGACGGATTCGTATCGGCTAGAGTCAAGACCAAGACGGATGCCAAAAAGCCCGGTCAAACGCTCAGCATGGGGTTTGGTTTCGCGGAATTCCGATCCAAGGAGCAGGCCCAGGCAGCACTCAAAGTCATGGATGGATACGTGCTAGATGGCCACACTCTGGGCGTGAAGGCATCCCACAAGGGACATGACGCAGCCGAAGAAAGACGGCGAGAAGATGGGGCCAAGAAGGCAGCAGCAAAGAGGACAAAGATTGTCATCAAGAACCTGCCTTTCCAAGCCACCAAGAAGGATGTGCGGTCGCTGCTCGGAACTTACGGCCAGCTCAGATCGGTCCGCGTCCCAAAGAAGGCTGACTACACGGCAAGAGGGTTTGCATTTGCCGACTTTGTGACAGCCCGTGAAGCGGAGAATGCACTAAATGCTTTGAAAGACACCCATCTTCTCGGGCGCCGGCTAGTATTAGACTTTGCTGAAGCTGAGGCCATTGATGCTGAAGAAGAGATCGAAAAGATGCAGCGCAAGGTAGGGGGTCAAGTTAACAAGGTAGCCCTTCAGCAGCTTACTGGCGGAGGGAGGAAAAAGGTCAATATTGGCAACGATGAGGAGGAACTGAGGGCATAACTTGTTAGGGAGCAAAGCAGACTATTTGGGTTCCCGCAGGTGCAATACAGCGCGAAAGGCCGACTCCCAATTTGCCCAACGTCCCTGGCCCACGCATGGCCTCTTACGCATGGCCTCTGTTGCTGCATCCCTTGGGAAGGGCAGTGTACCGGTCTTTTTCTGAACCCTCTCTCTGTTCCCCACTGGTATCCATCGACGGCTTGGACGGCTTGGACGGCGCCGCGCGCACACGCAACAGTTACGATCGCGATGTCTGAAGACACAAAAAAAAACACCGCGTGGCCAGGAGCTGACAGCGTCCAGGAACCAAGAATGCGGCTCACGGGTCAGAGGTGTGTGGCGACCATTTTTTCGTCTGATCTCAATCTCTTTCGCATACCTGCGCGATTGTCGACGACGAAACTTTGGGAAGGCCTGTCTCTGCCACGGGCGACCATGACGGACTGCTGGTGTGCAAGACCCGCTTTGCTATCGACCCTCCCTTCCTTGGCTTCAAACGCCCTCGCTGCAGACACCTGCAGACACCTGCAGACACCTGCAGACACCTGCAGACACTTTAGCTGCCGCATGT
Source organism: Epichloe aotearoae (assembly GCA_000729855.1). Classification (NCBI taxonomy): domain Eukaryota; kingdom Fungi; phylum Ascomycota; class Sordariomycetes; order Hypocreales; family Clavicipitaceae; genus Epichloe; species Epichloe aotearoae. The sequence goes on from JFGX01000029.1 coordinate 97,735, forward strand.
ACGTCCGTATGCCTATTGGGTTTGCGACAAGGTCTTCATTGGTCGAGTAGATGTCCTCTTTTGATCGTAGACATGGATTACACGGACGCTTTTACATAGTGACGAACTTGTCGACGGACCCCATCCCCGCCGTCTGGCCCGTCCTGGCTGGACCCCCCCCCCCGGCTTCTCCTTCTCATCCCATCCCATCCCATCCCACCCTTTTTGGGATGTTTTGCAGATAGATCTGATCTGTAGGTTGAGGGGCGAGGAGAAAAAGAGCGTTGGGTGGCCCTGTTGCTAGCCCTTTGTCAATATGATCCGCCTAGGCTGTCGATTCTCGCTCCGATAGTCTTGGATTTATACAGTCTTGGATCCTCCCGGGAAATAATGCTGCGTTCCAGTCAAAACCATCACTCTCCTCAAATAATACATTTATCCCACCATTCCACATCTTCGGAATTCCTCTCAGCATTTCTTCTCCTCCAACTCGTCCTTCATCCTCACATTCATTCATACTTTGTGGTTATTGTTCGAGGCATTTGCGTTTGTCCTCCAGACTCAAACCGCGGGCTTTGTTCTCGTTGGCCACTTCGTGCTGGCATTCCTTCTACTCGTGCTTCACCTTTGGCAATAATGTCTTCACTCTTTCAGCCAAGGCCTGTGCTGTCATCACAGCGTTACTCACAGTCTCCAGACTATGTCGACACGAGGCATATGCACGCTGGTAGAGCACCGTTGCGTGAATCCACAGGCAATGCTCAATCACACAACTTCAATGGCTTAGTCTCTTGCTACCAGAATCAAGTGGCATTGTCACCAGCTATGCAGTCAACTATTCCGGCTCCCTTGGTGCCATCACAATCGCTCGACTGCCTTTACAGAAACCCGACTCCTCGTCAACAGCCTCAACAGCCTCGATACCAGAGACGGCAAAAGGCTTCCGTCAATCCCCTCTACTTCTGGCCAGCTTTCCGCCAGTATCGCAATAGACAGGCACACAAAGATACCCAAAAAGACAAGGGCGGTGTGTGGCGCCGACCCGAGCTGGAAGATGCCTTTGTCGACTGTATGTCGTCTACTCCTACTTCCATGTCAATCGTCCAAAAAGGATAATGAATAATATGCTAATGCTCCGTTTGTAGCCGTGTTGCTTATGCCCCATATGGGCCGCCGGAAGTTCTCCATGGGTGGCAAGCTGCATGGACGCAACATGCTCATCAGCGAATACATTTTCACAATTTGCGTTGCCGTGTTGGGAAGCAAAGAAATCTTCCGCATCGACAATAGCAACGACAGTATCGAGCAGATGGGACGAAAGCAAGTGTCAAGCCACATGCAGGTTGTCAAGAAGTTCTTTGAAGACCTTCGATGCTGTAAGTTTGGCCCATGTCACCCCACCGTTTTTTTCTTTTCTTTTTTTCTCTCCCCCGTGTGCCACAAAAATTGAGTTTAGAGCACGGATGTTGACCAAGACCCCCGCAACAAGTCCACTTCTTGTTCCCTTCAGAGGAGAAGAAGGAGCCGGGCTCCACCAACTCAGACGATTACTATGATGAAGAGGAGCAGGAGTCGTTCAAGTCGAATCCCGTTCTCACAGCCCTGGCCGAAGGGCGGGTGCCAGATGTCAAGCCCAACTACGAATATTTCTCCCAGCTTTTGGCGCTGCAGTCGTCAATTTGTGCACGACCCAAGACGTGCGAAATCTTTGTATCGTCGTCCGACATCAAGATTCGAGATGATGTTGCCTACGACGCCCATGGCACACCCTTGGACCAGGCTTCTTTCCCCCACCTGAACAAATACTTGAACTGTGACGACAGTCCTAATGTCCTCGGCAAGGACGTTTTGTTACACGAATACACTCGTTCTCTGGACCGAACCACATCAGCTTGCGCCAAGTCTGTGACTCGCCGCTGGCAGAATGATGCTCCTGCCATGTACGAGACTCTCGAGCTCCCATCCAGGGATGAGGAGTGTCTGCTGCTGGAGATGTGCGCGACTCTGGAGCTCCACGAGCACGCCAAGTTCCCTTCAGGCTCTGAGCTGACCGGATTCGTCGAGGTTGCCATCACCCAGCCTGCGCTCCAGACTCATCGCTGGAAGTGCGTGACCCGCTTGACCAGGCCCGCCGAACTCCACAGTGACGATGGCAAACAAGGCGTGTACACAAACGACAGTGGAATTCATCGTCGGGGGTGCAGCGATGCCAAGGTCGACTGTGACTGCCACACTCGCCCTCGACAGGACATTCACGTCCCCTTCCCTGCCGTCGAGTGGGCCAGTATTCTCAGCATGGCTGTACAATACCCCGATGTGGAGCATCAGCGAATGAAGGAGAAGCGCCGCAAGTATGCCGACGGGGAGGGCAAGAAGGAGCTGGAGCGAGCCGGCAGCAAGCGAAAGCGCTCCGAAGATGAAGGCGATGCCGCCTCCTGGGCTCGCCGAGAGCTCACCGGCAGCGATCTGATCTGTAAAGTTGCCATGTACCAGGAGCTTTGGTCTTGCGCACCCGACTCCACACAATGGACTCGCCAGGGCATCATCTTCTGGCGTTTCAATACAACGAATCAATGGCACAAGTACAACCCGGTGTTCAAGCCCGCTGGAACAACTTGGCGATGGTTGACCATCAACGACCCAATGTCCCGTTATCATCAGCAAAAGGCATTGGTCTATCCCCAGGTTGGCGTCTCGAGGGACGCCATCATGTCGCCCACTCCCTCCATCAATCAGCATCTGACTGCATCCATGAGCGAAACATTCAACTCTTGGAACCAGGGTGGCCACGTACACCACGCCCCCCATGTACCACCTTTGCAGACCCCCAACAATAGCATCGGGCTGTTTGACTCCTTCTCGAACGGACTAGCCACTCCGCCCCCCACAGCCACAATCCCTTCGGCATACTCTGCCGGTCCCTTTGACAGCAGAAGCGGCAGTTTTGACGCCAGGAGCGCCAGTTTTGATGCTAGGAGCGCCAGCTTCGACGCCAACATGGGGCCCAACAACGGTGGCGGCGTGGCTTACCTCGCAGCCACCGGTCCATCGCAACACAACAGACAACCTTCACCTCTGGGCAACGGTCAAGGGTTCTTTGATGGACAGCAATCATTCTCGGAAGTCAAGCCCATCAACACCGCAGTGGCTTCTTACATGGCCGCCACCACAGCCCTCGACTTGCCCAGCCAGCTAGTTTTCGACAACTCAGGCGTGGATGCTGGCAACATGCAGGGCTGGGACATGTCTGCTTTGGACGGCTGGTCCGCGGCGTCGGCACCAGCCAGCGCAACGACGGAATGGGCACCAACCCACAAGATGGAAGCACCAGCAGACCACCACACGGCCAATATCTGGGGACCCCCCCAATGGCCACTATCCGCTGGGACAGCGCCAGATTCGCACGAGAGAGATGGAAGCCCGCGACCGATGAAGAGGCGGAGGGAAACGATTGATGTCGGAGTACCTGTCACTGCTGGATGGTGATGGCTTTGGCGAAAACAGGATTGCGCGTCTATCTGGTATGGATGACGATGCTGTTGCAAGACGTGAAACGGAGTCTTTCCGGCGGTTCTCTTCTATTTCCCTTGTTTGTTTTGGATTTCTACAAACCGATTGGCGTTGGGGAAACATTCTACGACGGGTTCACTGTCTATTTGCTTGAATGATGATAATACCACATAGTTAGACACTTAATCGATGAGCGTTTTTGATGAGCCTTTGTCGTTTCCCCAATGCCCTCCGCAACATGATTCACCGCCAGGTTGTCAAGGTGATTGAGTAGACGGTATCGCGGCGCACTGCGAAATCATGAATCCCTTCACTGCGTCTCTGCACTGCGGCTCTTCACTAAACAGACGCCCACCACCCATGGGTCCCAAGTGATCAGCATCTCCCGCGCGCCGTCTCCCGTATTCAATTTTCCCCCCATTATCCCTTTCCCCCGTCCGTGTCTCTTCAACAAGTGGAGGCCGAATGCAGGAAACACGCGGGTAACCCCTGACTAGCGAACCCAGCTACCGCAGCGACAGCGACAGCAACTTGCAAGGGATAGATAGATAGCATTACGGATTACTAGTCCGTGTTGTGTGGAGACGTGGTAAAGACGGGATTTGGCTAGTGCGCGATTCGCATCCGGGACACACGCGACTTTCCTGCAAGCACTTTAAAAAACGCACTCGGGGTTTTATTTCATTTTTTTTTTTAAAAAAAAACCATCTGCTCGCATCGGGCGTCTGGGGCGTCTGGAACAAATGAATAAAAATCTAAATAGCGCTTGTTCAAGGAAAGCCGTTATAAAGTACGGGGCGAGAGAAAGCGATGCGCCTCAACATGCAAGGCGGGCGATTCGCTACATTGGAATAACACATGATTGGAACAATGAGCTTACACCCCTTGACGCTTACTTCCATTTGGCCGACGAACAAGACAAGGCGCGGTTTCTCGGGACGCACCGAGGAATGGAGAGGAAAATGGCAAGAGGTGGAATGTGACGCTCGTAGGGAGGGCGGTTTGGCCGAAAGGGCGCCGGCGGGCGGTGGGAAGGGGGGCCGCCGCTAGGGATGGGGATGGGAAATCATTGAAATGACTGTGGATGACGATGTGCCCCTTGTTCCTGGTGTGAGAAGTGGTATGTGGTTTCGCGTCGGGAGCTGAGATGCGCGGGAGTGTTGCCGCTTCATGAGATGAAGTTGCTGTGAGGATGACGGGTGGTATTCCCGGGATGAGGCACGACGGACGCTGTTGTTGGCGAAGAGGTTTTTTGCTGACTGGAATGGAGAGCTTCGTAATTGCTCAGCGGCAACATTCATCATCACTTGTTAATCATGAAGAGCATTTTGTCATGGGCGCATGGGCTGTACCAGAGTGGGCGATCAGATCCCCCGGGTGGCGAGCATGGCGGCCAATTCGTGTCAAAAGCATGAGCTTCATCCATCAAGTTTGTGTGTACGAAAGAAAGCATGGGGGTGTGCGGCCAAGATTTCGACTTGGGGCGGCGACTGATATGGGAATTTTTGGCATTCGGTGGGGATGATTGAATGCCCGTCGTGAAGTCATGGATGACTGCTTCTGGTGTACCGCCCACCCATGCATGACCTTGGGGGGGGGGGGGGGGTGATTTCGACTCGCGAAAATCAGTTTGCCGGGCATCTTACCTTTGCCATGAAACAAGAGGAATTAAGAGCGCTCATAGAGTGGACGTGGAACGGACGAGCATCGCAGGCGTACTCCATTTTGCGCACGAGGCCACACGAGTTCGAACAGACGTGTTTCATGCATTGCAGCACAAAACAACAGTCTGACGGGCCAAGGGTACCGGCGCTTGCTCCGACGTTGAATGTTGGGCCGAGCCAGATGGACAACAACAGGCTTGTGGTCGAGTTTCTCCTGCACAAACAAACAAGATTGTTGTATTGTCGTCGTGCATGACGGTGCGAACTCGTGTGATGGGGAAACAGTGGCCGGTGGTCGGCGGTGGAGGGAAACTTGCGACACGTTGTGCGGCCGGAGGACTTGCATGGAAGGACAATTCATGCAGGTGAAGGCCTGGAAGCTGTTTGGCCGCATCAAGCGCGACCTCTGGATAATGAAGAGGTTGATGAAGAGGGTGGTGAGTGGGTGGTGAGTGAGTGAGCGAGTGAGTGAGTGAGTGAGTGAGTGAGTGGGTGAGTGAGTGGGTGAGTGAGTGGGTGAGTGAGTGATCATGGTCCGTTGCCAGCTGGTTGATTGGTGCCAGTAGGCGCTGTCATCTAGGTACAGTGGGGTCAACATGCATGCATGCCCCGCTTTGCCTCGATTGTTTGTTTCCATTGTCACGCTGGGGCAGGCATCTGCCATGAAACAACAGCTTCGGGTGCGTGCGTCTTGGACGTTTTGGTGCACAGGCGTTGGTCAGCCTTTGAACACGATGCCATCGTGTCTGGCGTGCCTCAAACACATCCATCTCCCTTGGCTTGCCCCCTCGAGGCCCTCGCGGCCACGAACAAGACCGTCTGCACAACCTCTGTCGCCCGCCGGCCCAACGATAGGCTCCCATCAAGGCTCCCATCAAGGCTCCCATCAAGGCTCCCATCATGCCGCCATCCATCATGTCTCCGTTCTTGTTGTGTAGTGTACGGACCATGTAGCTGCATCCCCGTTCGGGTGCTTCGCTCGAGCCCCGTGGATTACAGAGCTCCTGTTCTTTACTACTGCGTGACCCCGTCGCCTGACTCCGTTCTGCCATTGCCATGATGGTTTTGTCTCTCTGCCTGAATATCTACTCCAGCCAAGGGCAAGTTGTTTGTACATTGATTGCCATGGCAAGGTGAGGGAAAGAAAGCAGACCGCGACCCATCGTGAGGCTGATGGCTGTCTGATATCTTGGAGGGTCAGCCGTTCTTCTTCCTCTCGCAATCCTCATCGATATTCATCACCTGCGTGCGTCCTGGTCGACTGTGTGCTCTTTTTTCGCTCGACAGGAACAAACAAAGACGCGCACACACACACTGCTACATGCTACATGCTACATGCTACATGCTACATGCTACATGCTACATGCTACATGCTACATGCTACATGCAGCATTGGTCATCTCACCCATTCACTTGGACTTGTTGCAAACAAGCGGCAACCTCCAGCTGGCTGGTGGATCTGCCAGCTGTTCACTGTTCAAGAGAACACAAAGTCCATCACGCATCTGGACGCAGCTGTTGATACTTCCCTTGATCGTCTGCTCAGGGAACGTATTGTTTTGTTCAGACTTGCTTGCCCTGATCACAACAACAAGTCCTCGACTCGACCCTTCAAAAACCCGACAAGATACTCTCCTCTCTCAACAAAACCATCACCGTTTCTACCTTCTATTTCCCGCGCCCTTCTCGTTACCGCGAGCTTGATGCCCGACTTTCTTTCTCTTTTTTATACACCTTCCTTCTCTTCTCTTCTTGGTTTCTCCTGGCGAGAATAAACAGCAAACACGAATTTTTACTGCATCCAACGGTTTTGGTCTACGAGAAAAAGTTGCACAAGATAAGAGAAAGAGACTTCTTCTGCCACACGCCAACCTAGGAAACCATTTCTTTTCAGGATATATCTCACACGACGTGACCATGCGAACAAATACTTCTCGAGTCAGTATGTATCGACTTGTTTCCACACTAGCTCTCACCTGCTCTGTATCCGCGCACTCGTGGATAGAGTACGCTCTCCGCATCGCTCCCAACGGAACCATGATTGGCGAACGCGGCTTCCCTCGCGGATACGTGCCTCGCAGCGAGCCCGGGTTCAATGACAAAGTTCCTCAGCAACTGCTCCCTGCCAGCGGGCAGTCAGCCTACTCTGGGGAAGAAGTCCTGAACAAGTTCCCCTTCGAGGCAAATCCCAAACACCCCTTGCTGCAGGCTTCCCCCGGTGAACATGTCGCCATCATTCATTTGGAAAACGGCCACGTCAGTCTGCCGCATAACCAGCCAAAAAAACCTCACAATCGCGGCACCATCTTCTTCTACGGCACCGCACAACCCAAGCCACAGGAAAAGCTCTTTGACGTGCATTTGCGCTGGAACAAGGACGGCACCGGCGGCGACAAGAGGGGCATCCTTCTCGGAACGAAAAATTACGATGACGGACAGTGCTTCCAGCCCAATGCGGCTGGAATTACCAACGAGCGAGCGTCCAAATTTAGCAGCGATGGAGCCAAGACCTCGCAAGAGCTGCCGTGCCAGTCTGACATCAAGCTTCCCGATGACTTGAAGCCCGGGAGTGTCTACACGGTCTACTGGTACTGGGACTGGCCGGACCTGAACGCCGACAAGATCAACGTGGATAAGACCAAGGATGGAAGTTACCCGTGGGCTGGGTCCTTCTTGCGAGGCGATGCTGTCCCGAACGGCTGGACAATGGACATGATCTCCAAGAACGAAAGCTATGCCAGCGTTATTGATATCAAGATTGTGGATGGACAACCTCAGGGCTTCGCGGCCAAGTCCAACATCAAGGAGAAGTGGGTTGCGCAGCAAAACATCTACTCCAAAGCTATTGAGGCGCAGATGAGCGATAATTTCCAGGTCAAAGTTGGCGATATCGGAGGAGGCGGCGGTGGTGCTTCGGGGTCTGCGCCTGGAGCTCCAGCTTCAACTGGCAATTTCACCCCATTACCAAGCGCAAGCGCCCCCGGCATGCCCCCTGCGGCAACATCTCCCGGCATGCCCCCTGCGGTTTCAACACCTCCCGCCGGCAGTGGTGTCGTGACAGTCACGCAGACAGTCACTGTGCCGCCCACGACAGTCGTCAAGACTGTCTACCGGACGCTAGACCTGGCCGAGACGGCTTCAGCGCAGCCCGACGATATTGAGGAGGTCACTGTCACTGTGACAAAGCACGTTCCTCCGCCGAATCAGCCTGTGCAGACAAATGGGAGTGGCTCGCAGACATTATTGACTTCAGGTACACTCACGCAGTTGCCAACCACGAATGGAGATACCGCGCCTCCTACTTCAATCATCACTGGAGCACCGGGGACAGTGACGCCCTTCCGACGTCGCGCGATCAGGCGCTCAGTTCGGTTTGACTGATGGCACACCGGGAAACTGGTCCGACCTTGGGTCGGGTAGACGGGGGGTTCAAGAATCATTGGCTGCAGCAGCCGGGTTCGGGTTCAGGTCGGGTACAAGTCGATCTTTCCACATGTACATATTTGGTAGTTTGTCTCATATACCATCTTGGGGGCATTCATGGCTGATGAGGAACTATCTACGTCTGCTGGTTCTAGACATGAAGCGGAGTCAGGAATGAACGTTGATTGATGAGATGAAACTAACTGACTGGGCTTGTGGCCGGCCACGCGATGTGATTGATGTAGCGAATCGTCTTTGTCGGAGTTTCTGCGAGCCGTGAAAGTGAATGTGTAGCAAAAGACGAGACGGCTGAGCGACCCTTGAGTGCACGGCTAGGTTCTGCCCTCGTGGTACATGGCCAATTTGCCCAATACCAGGTCATCAACGACCCAACGACCCCTTTGGAAAGTTGTCAGATTTCAGCGCCAGCAAACACGACAAGATTCTGCGCTGCTGCTGTCTCCCCTGTCTCTGCACTATCCGGAGACGGAGAGCTCAATCATCTTCTTCTCGGCTGAAACAAGCGTCCCGACTCCCTCTTGCTTTCGATCTTTGTCCTCGCCGCCAATTTGGTGTTTCACGCCCCCCCGCCCGGACATTGGCCTGCAATCTCATACTTGACTCCGATTGAGGACGGACATGGCCTCTGGGAGAAAGAGGACAACTGCCACAAAGCCGGCTGGTGATTGAAAAAAAAAAAAACCCCCCACCCACTCGTGTAAGACCCTGGCACGACAAATCGTGTGACGAGGGTATTCAGTTTCCTGCCACGTCGATGCCTACATGTTATGAGAGAAGGACGCGACATACGGCCGGTTGCTCACAGACATGGTCTCAAAAATCCCAAGTTGTACCGAGTCGGATCCCGTGAGACCGTCGTGAGCGACGTTTGCTTCTTCACAAGTATTTTTCAAAATATCTTTGTTCCGCAGACTTTTTTTTTTCTTTTCTTCGCCCAATAGTTCCACTTATCGCCCGGCGTGTGCCAAACGCGAGTTCTCGACTGGTTTCGATGACATTTCGGTGTGTAATCAAGCCGAGCTCTGGACTAGCCTCAATTGAAGTCGCGATGGAGTTAAAAAAAAAAAATAGACACCACGAGGTGTCCTCGTGATATGAACACCTCGTGATATGATTGCACAATCCACCATCCCATCATTCAAAACAGCCCAAACCAGCGCAACGAGATACACATACACTAGACACATCAGCGCTCGTCACATCTCCCCGCACTGAGCAATCATCACATCCATATTCGGCACATCCTTCCCCCTGTACCCCGTCTTCGTAGCCTCCATCTTCCTCACCACGTCCATCCCCCCCACGACCTTGCCGAAAACGACGTGTTTGCCGTCGAGAAACGGCGTGGGGACCGTCGTAATGAAGAACTGAGACCCGTTGGAGTTGGGGCCGGCGTTCTATAGTCGACGAAAGTTAGCATCGAACTTACGACATGTGCCAAAAAAAAAAAAAAAGACGAACCGCCATGGACAACAACCCCGGCTGATCGTGCTTCAGCGTAAAATTCTCGTCTTCAAAGGCCTTCAGTCCCCATATACAGGTTGAGCCTGTGCCGTCGCCCTTGAGGAAATCGCCGCCTTGGCACATGAACTTGGGGATCTGGAAGGGCAGCATAGCATCAGTCAGCGCAACAGGACGATGGAATGTGGGAGAGAACATGACGCGTACGATGCGGTGGAATTTCGAGCCCTTGTAGCCCTGGGCTTTTCCCTGGGCGTCCTTGGACTCGCCTGTGCAGAACTGGCGGAAGTTCTCGGCGGTTTTGGGAATGACGTCTTGGAACAGTTCGAAGGTGATGCGGCCGAGGGGCTCGCCTGATGATTTGTCAATATATGGCTTTGGAAACCAAACTGTCGTTGTTGTTGTTGTTGTTGTTGTTGTGTGGAAGAAGAGGGAAAAAAAAAACATCCACCCACCTCCTAGTGTCATGTCGAAAAACACCCTGCGCAGTCAAATGTCCATCTCGTTCAGCTTCTCTTCTCTTCTTTGCCGGTGGGTGAGCCATGAAGTTCCATGACGGAGGGGGGGTTGATTGAGGCCCCCACTTACAAAGGGTTTCCCGACTCGGGCAGCTGTGTCGGCGGCATATTTGGTCTGCGGGATGAATTGGGCAACGGGGTGAGACGGGAAAGAGGTTCTCGTAGTGAGGGGGCCGTCAGAAAGGGTTGCAGCTGGATTATTATTCCGAGCAACCTTGCGACGCAGATTGACTTGCCACGGCGGTACGTGGAATGTTGCAAAAAGTCGAGGTGGGTGGATGGAGGTGGGAGTTGGCAGGCGATGACAGAAACGGCCTAGCGCGGATTGGGGGGGCCTTCACTTCATTGGCTTTTTCTGGCAGTCTGACAACTACCAAGCGAACCTCGTGAGTACGGAAGACGGAAGACTATAGCTACAACTCTTCTGCCGTGTTCTGCCGTGGCATCAGGCTGGCACAGTAGTCCGTACAGCACAGTAACCGTATATGACACAACCAAAGCTGCATTTTCCATCCGTCTGCAAGCAATAGCAGGCAGTGTACGTCGTCCGTAGGAGGAGGGGACTCTCCCACCCTGCATGTCGTGCTCCAGTCCAGATCACGATAGACAAACATCACCACAAAGCTGCTACTTACAATCTTATGCTTCCTAGGTGATGTGTTTCCTACACGAATAGCCGAGACTCCTGTCTAGGCGCACTCGCAGATCCGCTCAATATATTGATTTATCAGCATGGACTTTTACTGGTAAGGATTCATCGTCATCACATTCACATGTTTCCTGGATTGCATTTGATGGATTCTAGTCCGAGAACCTTTGCTGACATGGCTCCAAGACAAATTGCGTCCCCTGGAGCTTGCCATAATCAAGAACTCGGCTGACTTTCGCGAATGTCTGAACATCACGAATGACGACTCCGAGTGGAGCGTTGGGCATGGCAGCCCGGCCCAGAACCGATGATCATGTTCGCGTTCGGCCGTATTGCGGCATCTGTGGCGGCTCAATAGGAATCACTGAGCGAGTTGTCTTGCGTAAGTTCGCAGACTGTTCATTACCTTACCGACGTTTCCATTCTAATCCGCAACCTGCCCATCTAGTCCTTGGTAACGTCGACTCGACTGGGTTTTCTCATAGCCGCGGTCCTTATATCTTCCCTGGTTACGGCCATCGTGTACCGGGCAGGGACGACATATATCTATGTCGTAAGCCCACCTGCAGCACGTGTGCCGCCTCTGCTGAGGCCGTGACTTTGCACACTGATTGTGTCGAGTTTATTGAACAGCGATGCATTTTGCCCTTGGTTTTAGACCATCTATGGATTGTCACCGCCTGGCGTTTCCCTTGGCGTCAAGCACCCAATTTTTTCTTGGAAGGATCCGCCGTTACGGCAGACCTTGAGATGTTTCATAACATTGGCATGTCAAGAATGACGACACTTCCCCTGGAAGTATTTCAAATGGTGTATCGGTATTCAGCGACCAGTCTATTCTGGCAGTATAGCGCAGCCTCAGAGCTCACTCAACAATTATCCTCTTTCTCGAAGCTCTTGTCGATTGCCCTGGACATAATTACGACTTGGAATCGCGGCAGTCAACCAGTTGTCACAAAAGGCGCCCAGAAATGGCCCTTCATTCGATTAACAGTTGACTCGTGGGGAATCAGAACGATTGAGAGACTATCAGATCATCCACGACTCAAGAATTGGAGGACGGATAACCTCGTATTTATTATACTGGACCAGAGCTGTTGCAAAGACATTACAGCGCATTTCAAGGTAAACATCTTTCCATTAAAAGAACTAAATTGTCCCCCCTAAGACTCACGCTGGCGCATGCTTAGTATGGCCTTCTGCGTTTGGCCTTGCCTCAATCTTGTCATGGGCTCCAGACATGGGACACACCAACGCCCCCCGAACTAGAAAGATGCTGCTTTTATCCAGGAAACATCACCCAGTGCACGCAGTTCAGGACGATTGAACTGAGCGAAATAACTGGTATCACTTTTTTCCTCTGTTTAGGAGACATCTATGCCATACATGCCCATACACTATCAGCTCCTAGTGCTCAGTCAACGTATAAGCGACTATCTCGCCGGCGCCAACAGTCAGTCTCCTGGGTTTATTTGCCGATCTCTCAGAACGACTTCATTACCACACTAGGTGCACGAATGTCATCGGCCCATGGTGGCTCCTTTAGGAGCATCTGCCTGCTCGTGAGTATGCCGAGGAATTTCTGCTGCAATAGAAAACTAATTAGTTCAGTTCCGCCTGAAACTGGGTGGTGACGTGCCAGTTGGTCTAACTTCAACGAAACCAGCAAGGGATTTGTTACTGAGCAAATCAGCTCCGTCGACGATTATATACGATGCTTGCGAATTAAAAGCCGTTTCCGTAATCGGTGCCTATAACACTGAAAACGAAGCCAAACCACCACCAACACCGTTCCAGCATCCACTTATTGACGATCCTCCATTTCCGAACGCTTGTTTCTCCTGGGCTCCTCTTGAACGCGTGAAGCGACTTGGCATTTTTAAGAAAAGGCAAAGCGGGCTGTGTATAGGCATTTTATTAGAATACGACAACGACGGGCATCGGTCACTTGGACAATGCCGAGTAGACATGGACCCCGTCGAATACTACGTGAAACCGGCTTACATATATTTGCATCGCCAAGCTTGTCTTCGACCGAGGACCTCTGTTTTGCGGCAAACAACAATGGTTGAGTGTTTGAATACGCGGGAGCATGATCACAGTGAAGATGGATGGACGTGTTTTGCAATGCGGGGTGAGCTGGAATTTTGGTTCTCTTGTGAAGAAACTCAATTGACACTGATCGTGGACAAGTGAAATGCAGACTAAAAGTACAGACGAACCTGGCAGCTTTCCCATCAACGTCTGGTCTTCTTTTTTTGGCCCCTTTCCGGTTGCAGTGACCATGTGTAGTACTGCGTGCCTGACGTGGGGTTTGCATTGCTTTACACAACAGCGCAGTTTACGTTGCCTGAGACCCGAGAACTCATGGTAGTTAATTTTGGGAACCTGTTTGTTATCGAAACAAGTAGAGGTGCGGACAATTTCCTGCTGGATTGCTGGCGATCACAGGCCTCTCGGATTCTTGGAAGATTACTCGATTGCGACACGAAGCGGACATGGTGGCAGAGACAGGCATATCAATAAGGTGTAACCCAGCTATCTGATTCTCCATAGTTCACCCTCACGGAGTCCGTCCAAAGACACTGTATGAGAAGAAGGGATTCTCCGTCCGTGCAGCGTAGGAGAAGCTTATTAACACGCCACTCCCCCTTTTGGACACTGCTTCCGACGGTACGCGCAGGTAAGTTGTCCATTATCATCATCCTTTGGACACGGCACGGGCACCGTCTCCTGTTTGTCTTTCCACAATAGCTTAGTTGCCGATCGGAGAATTGTGAATTCACCATGCCGTTGTTGATTGTCGAAATCTGGAAGCCTACGGAGTATGTACGGATTACTCGGAAGTGTTTTAATACAGATCTTCAGGGAAATATTTTCGCAGAGGGGCGGGTGACCGCTAGATCCTATGTACATGTACTCCGTAGAGGCTTCTATCGCTACTATCATCGCCAGCTACAGAAGTCATCAATTCAATGCCTCTAGCATCAAATTTATCCATTTGAAGACCTTTGGCATTGAATTTATCAATTCGGACCCCTCACAGAACGGGCCCATAGCTTGATCGAAAGGCAGACGCTATTGGCAGATATAGCAAAAAAACAAAAATTCATCAAACGTGGACGGGAAGCGGGGGAACCAGATAGGCTGCTAAAACCGTCGCCAACGAAGTATATGTGGGACGCCAGAGCCGGGTGAATTCGGCATTTGATTGACGGTGGGCGGTTGTGTAGATTCATGCGGGATGAGCGGAAGTAGGAGACACGGCACAATTAGTGTTTGGTGTTTTGGTGTTTGAATCTTAAGCTCGGTGCATGCGCGTCACGGCGGGCGAAGGAATAAGCGACATTGGCTGTTTCTCCATGGTGACGCGAGAATCCAAGCCAGCGAGATCTTTCATCGTCAGCGTTGTTCCAATCGAGAAACAATATCATGTCCACCACGCAGGCATAATACAACCAAGACTCGTGCAGTAGGGGTCATGGATTAGAGCGCATCCTAAAAATAGGGTGTGGGTATCCAAAAGAGGGTTGTTTGAAATGTGCCTGGCAGCATGATATATATACGCTGGGGTTGTGTGCTCAAGAACCCGATTTTGTTGCATATGCTTCCATCCATGCCTTGAAAGGGCTTCATGTTCGTGTTCATGTTCATGTGCACGATTCATAAAATTCTTTCCATCTCCCGTCAGTTAGGCGTGTTGGCAAGTTTATCCTTTCTGACACGGACAGAGCCCGTCTACTCCAGATGCCTTCCTCGTCAATCAGCGCCGCTGGAGTCCCAGGGGCCAGGAAGGGGCGGCTGTGACACCGGATGAATATCTGAGACGGATCACAGACAAGCAAGCTGGGTTTCGTTGACGAGAACATATTGGGTTCGACGGCACTTTGTTGTTGTTGTTGTTGTTGTTGTTGTTGTTCATCATCATCATCTTCTTCTCTGCCCTGAGATCAACCGCGGGTTCCCAAGTCATCTTTGCTTCGTGGCGTCTGCATTGGTGACGGAAATAGCGAACCGACGGAACATGTGTGTGTGCGTATGAATCGTGGCTGAACTGACTTCGCGTAGCGCCGTGCGAAAGGGGGCCACGTCCAACGTCACGTCCAACGTCAACCAGACCAGCTTGGGTGTGAGTGGGCGAAACTCGACCATCTAGAAACACAAGAGGTCCTCAGAATATCAGAGCAAGGCCGAGCGCTACATTTTCGCTCTCCAATGTCGCACGGCTGTAATGTTGTGCTGGTCGGATGTCGGTGGCATGGCCTGGCTCAGGATTGTCGAGGAATAGTCTTGAGACAGGTAGAACAGGTCTCACGCGGTTGACGTGTCATCCACTCGTGTTGCATGGTTTCCGCATCTATAGAATGCCAAAATAGCCCAGTGATTCGGGATAGAAGGCAAACCACATCTGTCAACCACAGCTAGCGCTGTGCAGCCGTGTGTGTCATGTCATGGGTGTCATGAGTGTTTGGAATCGAGCAAAAGATCAGGCCAGGACCCCAAAGCTAACCCCGGGGGCCAGAACCAGTTGATGACGGGCAGGAATGGAATGGAATACACCGAACCTCTGGCAACGAATTGATGTCCTCGCCAATTTCAGTCCATTCATTTGCTGAATGAATGTTCACGCTGTCCGACATCCATGACGATTCCATCCATCAGCTCCACGCAACGCTGCGGCGACGCTGCGGCGACGCCGGGAGGAAGTAGCGCCAGAAGGAAGGAGCGGACCCTTCTAGCTAAAAGGAGCTTGGTGCGCAGTTGCCCCTCTGGGAAGGCAGACGGGTCGGGGCATGGTCAGGTCGGGGCATGGTCATCCACATCCACATCCATCTGGAACAAATGCACCGCAACCAACAGATTTGATCGCAGAATCCGTTCGCAGGCGGTTGTGATGCAGTGCCCGCCCGAAAGCCCGCCCCTTTCGAGTCATGGGTGCAGGCGTTCGCTATTACTAGTAATCCGTAATCCGTAGAGGGTAGCGATCGTGTTACATCAAACTCCGCATCAACCGAGACTGGCCTTGTCGCTCGCGCGTCCCGCACATCCCGAGAAGCTCACTTATGCCCCACAGTGTCACAGTGGACTGTGTTCACAGTGCTGGCCAAGCCCGGCCGGTTTTGTGGTTTGGCGCGGGCCCACTGTTGCCGCTGTTGCCACTCGCTGTTGCCACTCGCTGTTGCCACTCGCTGTTGCGTGCCCAGCTGGGCCGCCGTCCAGTAATCCAGTCTCACCAAACGCCTCAAACTGTGGTGGCTCGAGTGCTCAGCAGCTCAGCAATGCTTGCTCGCTCTCACAGTGCAAAAAAAGCACCTTGTTGGCGACCAGACCACCACACCCTGCGCTGCTTCGCCTCTCTACCCACTTCTTCCTGCACTCCGCAGTTCCCTCTCATCCGGGCCTCTCTTTCCATCCTCTTTGTCATCCCATCCACCCATCCCGCCCATCGCTCACGACCGCATTCCCCATTCTTGCGGTGGTCATTCTTGCGGTGGTCATTCTTGCGGTGGTCATTCTTGCGGTGGTCAATCGTACTCATATATCTCGAGTCGACCGTCACTGTCGTCTCGACGTTTTGCTGTTGGGCTCGCTCGCTCGTTCACTCCCCTTTGCCGGACTGCGCGATCGAGCCGGGCGTCTGTTCTTCGCCCGCCCGTATTGGGACGACGACACTTACTTGCACATACGTTTCTGCACACGACGTCACGGCTAGCGCAAATCGTTCGGGTTTTCAAGGGTAGACTTGGGGCCTATTGTCAATCGAGATTGCGGTTCTCCATGCCGAACCAGGGCTGCTTGCACGCGTAGAGACGTTCGAGCCTCGAGCCTCGACGACATTCGACCACCCGACGTCATGGGCGTCGTTCACCAGATGTTGGGCGAGGCTGCCCTTCTCATCGCCAGGCAAGCCTCCGACACGTCCACACCATCTCAGCCGCCAGATGCAACCCCGACCGGTAGTCTTCAACCAAGCAGTACAACCAAAAACAATGACAACGGCAATGGTAACGGAGGATCCAGCTCGCCCCTGTTGTTCTTCGTTGCCCTTGGATTCGGTGTGGTCTTTACGAACTTGTGGTAAGAATTCACGTAACTGCTATGCAAATGTTACGCAAATGTTCCGTTGGGCCGCTCCCTCTATACAAGAGAGTACCCTCCTTCAAAACCAGCAGTGCTCACATGACCCTAGGATCATCGTCGGCGTCAAGTACTGCTTCCGATACAATGCCCGTAACCGAGCCAGAATGACCAATGAAGACGGCGAGCCAATCACCTTGGAAACCGTTCACCGACCTCGCAGACGTCGTGAGAAGAAGCTCATGTCAATGGATGAAGTAAATGACAAGTTTCCCATGATGAAGTACAAGACATGGGTATCGGAACGTGCCAGGGAAGGACTGCCAACCGCAGGAGGCGTTTCTGTCCCACCAAGTAGAGCAAACAGCATTCGCGAAGCTGAAGGCATCTTACCCGAAATCGCCATTGTTAAGAGTCGCTTGTCGACGGACGTCCACCCCCCCGACGCTCCAAAAACCGATGCCGCTGATTCCAACAAGCACGATGAGAAGAAAGTCAAGGTCGGATTCGGACCAACAGAATCGAACGCACAAACGTCAACCAATGACGAGAGACCTGCACCTCTACGGCGAACATCCAGCGAAGGAGAAGACGATGATGAGCACATTGATGCTGCCCTCCCGCCCGAGTGCCTCGCGGCCCCTGGCGACTCATGCGCCATTTGCATTGATACTTTGGAAGATGACGACGACGTTCGAGGGCTGACCTGTGGTCATGCTTTCCACGCCGTTTGTGTTGATCCATGGTTGACGAGCAGGCGCGCTTGCTGCCCCCTCTGCAAAGCCGACTACTACACCCCTAAACCTCGACCCAATCAAGAGAGTGATGCCAACGCGAACAACAACAGCAATCTCGATCCTCGCAATAACTCTCGCCTCAACCTGCCCGGTGGTCTGCGATCTGCATGGTTCCGTTCGAACACGGCATCGTCGAGAGAGTCTCCGCCGCGTAGTGCTCGTCATGGCAGGTCACGGGGCAGATCAAATCGCACCCAACAACAGACTAGTCACGCAGAACTTGGCCGAACTCCCACGGTACCGTCGCAGCCAAACAACGGTGGCATGCTCTCATCGGTCCGTTCTGCACTGCGGTTTGGTCGACGGAATAACCAGGTTGTTACAGCGACGCCTGCCGCGACCGAGATTGTCACACCGTCACAGCTGGAATCTGGTGCTCGTACAACTTGACGTGTGAATAGTGCCAAGGTCTCAGCATTCGCATCTATCAGTTGCGACGGGACGTTTCCTCAACCTGTTTCCAGTATTGCCTGCGACGCATATATCGCCGTTTCCCGGGCGGCAGGCAGGTTCAGAACTTGGCGTTGACCCACATCAACGCCTGCATGCCCGTCTCAGTCCTTGATGAATATACATGTGGCTGCAAGAAACAAATCAATTTGTGTAAATGAAACTATTTCCTTGTACCCAGCATGTTGCATTGGATTTGTCGACACTCGGCCACCACAACTTTTCACGACGAACCTTTTCTTACTTGGTGCAAAAGCTACGAAGGATTGGCTCTGCTGTCAACGAACACCTGCATATGGGGGGGGGGGGGGGGCACTTGCATCAGGTGTCCTCAGAGAGAGGGCGACGGAGGGTTGTCATGATGATTCGAGGCGATCAGAGCTCGCGGAGACGGAGATGTCACTCTCGGACGCCTTTTGCCATCTTTTTCAGTCTTGTTCTGTTTTATCTGCAGCGGCGGAGTTTTGGTCGGTTATATGGCATTTCTAAGCTGGTTGGTTGTACTTGGTCATGGTAGCAATAGTTTTCAGCCACTTTGAATGGGTACATGTTTTTTTTGCACCAGACAAGATTGTGAATGCCGCTTGTTCGCGTAATGATTATGACGGGTGTGAAGTTGACTGTGCCTGACACAAGTTCGTCTGACTTGACCATGTTGCAACTTTTCCAACATGGCAAAGCCACAAAACTACAAGAACGACCCCTTCTGAAACCTCGCTCCGAAATTGGCACTCTTACTGATGAGCTCGGTTCGAGCCTTGGTCCCAATCTTGCCCCCGACAGCCATGTCCTTCTCCCTATCAAACGCCCTCTTGCTCGGATCATCGTCGTCCTCAATCTTGCCGTCCCCCGACGACGCCGCCGCCGCCGCCGCATGTTTCCTCCTCTCGCTGTGCTCGTCGTACAGGCTCCTCCCGCGCGTGGCGTCGATGGATTCAGCGATGCGCCTATCCCGCTGCTCCTGGATCCTGTCCTTTGCGGGGAGAGGGCCGGCGCAGGCAGACGGGGCTCGTCCCAGGAGGGCATCCCTTTGGCGCCGCAGCTTCTCCTGGGGCGTCTCGGTCCATATCGTGGAGAGGTTTTCGGCGGGGGAGGGCTTCGCCGATGGCTTGGAGGCGAATTTGCGGGCGCGCAGGCGGGTTGGGTCGCGCTCCGAGTAGGCTGTCTTCGGGGGGGGCGCGAGCATCCAGGTGTCGCGTTGGGGGGCGGGTTCCGAGGACGGGAGCGTCGGGCCGATGGGTGGGCGGGCGGTGGTGAGGGAGGGGAGGGAGGGGCCGTAGTCGTCTTCGTCTTCTTCTTCTTCTTCTTCTGAGGAGGAGGAGGAGGAGGAGGAGGAGGGAGATGCTCGGTGTCGTGGTCGTGGTTGTGGTTGTGGTGGTTGAGCTGGTCCGGTATCAGAGTCCGAGTCGGAGAGGTCAATCTCGTGGGCGTTGGGGGGGATGGCGGGTTCTGCTTCTGGGCTGGTTGCGGGAGGGGCGGAGGGACCAATGTCTTGGTCCGATTCGGACATGTTCATGTTGATTTCTTCATTTTTTGCGGCTCCTCCTGCGTCGTGACGTGCTTGTTTGGAGGGTGGTGATGGGTTGTGAGCATCGTCCGGGTCGGGAGTGCGCTTGCGCTTTGTGAGGTCCGCGGGGAGCTGCGGCCCTATTGAGGACATGGTGTCGTGTGTGTATGGAAGCGCGCGAAAAAATGGATCGTCACGGTCGCGGAGAGTTGGGAGATGTTGAAGCTGGAAGATGAAAACGCGATGTTAAAAGATGGATTGACGTCGCTGCCCTGTCATGGCCCATGTGGGGGGGGGGGTTGCCTTGGTGGGACCAGACGGGGGTTTGTTTATCAGTGCATGTGAAAAAAGAAAGTTCAAATTCATTCACATGAGGGTCATTTCGAAATAAGTTATTTGATGACATAGTTGCGCCGAACCACCCGGCTGTGTGGCTCTCGCCATGACACGACACGCAAAATCTGGGACTGGGTAAATGATGAATTTCAATATGATTCGCAGCCTCCAACGACTTACAACGACTTACCGTAAGACGTCAATTATATCTGCCCTCCCGCCCCCGGTAACCGCATTGGCATAGTTGGTCGAACGACATGGACATGTCGACGTCAAGATTGGCTGACTTTGGGCAACAACGTCTTTTCGTTGTTCCTCAAGATCCATTTCTTTTTTCAGCGGAACTCTACGGACGTACGAAGCAACGAGCGCCGACATGGAAACGGATGGGACACTGCAAGGGGATCATGAGAGAAAGCTTTCAAGAGTGCACGAGAATTGCTGTTGCCCACCCGTCTGTCTGCCATTGTGCGTTTTGGCGAGGTCGTCGTACTTGGAAACGGGGGTGTCGTGGAAAGTGGTCATTCATCAACGGAACTCTTTCAGCTGCGCAATGGTCACGATGCAAAGCTCTTGGAGATTTCAGACTCAGACAGGAATGTGCTGCATGAGTACTTACTTGCATTCAGCTATCGATTTCACAGCCGAAGCTGAAGCATGGACTCTGCCAGGGCCAGTCCAAGGCAAGCAAGTCGGGTGGGACAATTCTTGAGGGGTGGTAAGACGGCAGAATGTGTGCCGTCCATCTCGTGTAGTGCCAAGAAGTAAGCAATCCGTACAGATACTGTTTATGAGTAAGTTAGTCAAGTATCTGTTTGCACGGCCAAGTATGCATGGGTAGATTAGTTCGCGTGGGTTAATATTGATGCGCATGCTTTTAGGGTATAGGCTATGCCCCTTTTCTATAGTTATATAGGGTTTTCTCCTCTAAAATGAATTACCCTGACGTGCTAGAATATCAGATATCCATGATAATCAAGTACACGTGATTGTTTAATTACTTCACCATTCCCCCGCGGCGCAGCCATCGTGTAACACTTGCATCGTGCGTTGTCTCATCGTTACCCAAAACAACATCAACTCGTCATCATCGCTACTTACTTCGAATGCATTTCAGAGGGATCAGAGGGAACATGTGAGCCGTCTAATGCACCCCCGCCTGCACGTAAGCTGCCTTTCGTCGCTCTCACTCCGGGTTACTAACTTACTAAGTTAACGGTCCATTCGGACCATGTCCGAATTGCTGTCAACGCAGTCGTGAGTTGCCGCCCTTTGAACGTGGGAACTAGCAAGATGGCCTGACATTCTTTCGTTGTCTCTTTTGCGGCAACAGATCGAGCCATGCTACCTCCATATCGGACATGTGCCGTGTCATGTCAGCGTAGCTCATGTCAGCGTAGCAATAGCAAGGATCGGACAACACACCTTTAGATACAGCAAGAACAAGACAAGAACCAATCTAATAGCTTGAGCTAGGTTGATGACTCATGACAGGAGAATATTCTTAAAGAAGCCCCCAACTCACTGAAGCCGCTCGAATGTCATGGTGCCGGCAACGTCTGACATGGCTTGTCAATGAAAGCAACATGTGAATAGGCACGCACTCTGGCCGGCGTAGGCAAAGTGGGCAAAAAGTACCTCCGCAAGCTACAAAGTGAAAGACGACAAGTCCGTGGCCGCTTCGGTTTCGCCATGTGAACATTCGCATCGGAAACATTGACGCAGGCATTCGTTTCGTGTATAAAAGGGGCATCGTTCGCTGCCCTTGTTACAGTATCCCCAAGAACAACAAGTCAGCACCAGAGTCAGGACTCAGATATCATCATCATCATCATCATCATCATCATCATCATCATCATCATCATCATCATCGCAAACAACACTCGAGATGTAAGTCATTGGGAGAGAACCAAATCCAGCAACTCGACCAGTTGGGGGGTCCCGTTGACACATGCAGCAGTTGACAGTATCATCAAAGTCTTGACCATGAAGTTCTACGGCAAAGCTCTCCTCGCCCTCGTGGCCTCCCTCTACATCGGACTTGGTGCCGCTGCCACCGAAGCAGAGACATTCTTGGCCGAGAACCCAGACGTCCAAGTTGGTCGTGAAGCGCTCGCCAAGGCAGAGGCGGGCATCGGCCCCAACACATTCGGTGTCGTGAACAAGCCCGTCGGCAACATTGTGATGCTGCAGGAGTTCGACGCCGACACCAACGAGCGCATCTTCGCCGTCGCGCTCATTGACGACGAGAAGGCGGAGAAGTACTACAAGGAGAACAGCAAGGACGGGGATGTCCAGGGACAGCCAATGAAGCGCTACGACACGTCGTCTGCCGATGCCAACAAGCCGCGCTTCAATTTTGAGCGCGCATCGCGGTGCGGCCAGTATTGCAGCCGTGGCCACAGCTGCACGAGCAAAGAATGCCCGTCTTGCCTAAGTGTCGGTGATAAAACACACAAGCTGAAATGCCAGGCGCGACCGTAGTAGGTGGCATATTAGTCAGATGGAGATACATAGTCAAGTCCTGTGACTCCTGCCTGTCATGACTCACGACTGTAGCTACGTCTCAGACGCCTCAATACAATAACACGCGTTGTCTGCACGTCCCATCCTATTTGCTGTGAATATTGTCACTGCCCCGACAACAATAGCAAGCCCAGGTAGTTGCAGGTGTTGGGTAGCATCACCGCATAGCATCGCCCCAAGCGTACAAAGGGGCTGAGTCGTGGGCATCGTGCGGCATGCATGATGGTGTGGGATGATGTGGGGTGATGTGCGCTGCAGCTGCTTCTCCAATGCGGAAAGTGGCTGTGTTGCTTCCTTCCGCCTCCGCACCAGCTCGTCATGGTTCCTTCCTCTCCCGCGGCAGTGAACACCAGATAAAACCCTCGTTTCATTTCCCATTTTCCACCACTGGTTTTGTTCACACACGAGGCAGAAGACTCACTTTTCCATCTCTCCTTCTTCCTTGGGAAAAGAAAACCTCACCTCCAACCAAGCATGTCCAACGCAGCATCCTCCGGCACCGCCGAGACAGACGCCTTCTTGCAAGCCCACCCCGAGGTGCTGGTCGGCCGCGATGCCCTGCGCAAGGCCGAGGAGAAATTCGGAGACGACACCTTTGCCATTGTCAACAAGCCTCTCGGCAACGTGGTTCTCGTGCAGCACTTCAACCCGGATACCCTGGAGCGCCTGTTCGCCGTCGCGCTGGTCGACGACGACAAGGCCGAGAAGTACTACAAGGAGACCAACAACGACGACGAGGAGGACGAGGACGAGAAGAGCTGTGCGGGCTGCGGGGCAGGATCGGGCCGGGCGCGCGTGGAAGGGCCGGCGCGGTTCTTGTACGAGCGCATGGTGACGTGTAGCGAGGGTTGTCCCAAGGCGCAGGTCGGGAGAATGTGGCCGGCTTAGATGGGGCGCTTTTGTGAGGGATGTGGTGTTTTTTTGCAAGAGGATTGGGGAGCGGATGGTATCCTCCGTATTTGTGGTGAAGCGGCGTTGGTGGTGATGATTCACGGGCGAGGACGGGGTGGATGGAGCGGCTGCTCGACGGCTTTGTCACATCGTGAAATGGAAGTTTTGTTCTTCGCCGCGTCATGATGTACTGTGTCTAACCAACTGAGGTCATGCTCTACTGCCGTATGCAACTGCCGCAAGGACATCCGAGACAGACCGCCATGTCGCGCACGGAAAACGGCCGATGAAACCGATAAACCAGGTCCCCCCCTCGCCGGCCCCTTCGCCGAGCGTTTCCCGAACAAGCTAGCCAAGCCAGTCCATGGACGTCGTGGGGGAACTCGGACTCGAGCCCAATCTCTGTTCTCAAACACAGGGGCTCATGACTCGGAAAACGTGATTGATTTCTACATACAGCAAGGACCGGGGTCGGAATCGGGACTTTGAGACGCGTCTTATCCATATTTTTGTAAAGCTACGTCACCGAGCGATTGAGAATTACACATTTTCGAACTGTGAGTTGTTCTAGGCGTGATCATGGTACGCTATGTAATCTAATTCAGGTATGCTTCCTCTTCCTGCCCGTGATGTCGACCCGACCCCGTCATGATTCCGGTGTATCAATACGTCGAATGGTTTTCTCTGCCGCGGGGTTAGACTGAGCCTTGCTTGCCTTTCTGTTGGCCATGAATATCAGAATCAGCTCTGCCGCGCTAGTATATTGTCCTAGAAGGAAGACGAAGGCGAGCATGAATCCCAATGCGACAACCAACTCGAATGGTATGACCGCGCGGGTCAGGCAGAGCGTTATGCTGCTCAGATCCGCAAACCCTGTGATGAGAGTGGGGACCAGCAGTATCAGGAGAAGCTGGTTGCAAGCGTTTGACGCCAGCGTCACGTAACCCATCTTGATGGCCCCTGATGGGGGTTCGCCGGGGGCGAGCTCGGCCTGTTCGGCAAAGAAGTAGAGCACAACGGAGGCGATGGCAATGATCAGGACGATTATGCCGAGAACCTGTGAAATTTGAAATGTCAGTACCGTGAAAAGCTGCAACAAAACAAGAAGTGGTGTCGATTCAAGGGTTGAAGGGGGGGGGGGGAGCTTACACCATGGGCTGTCTTGAGATGACCTGATGCCGAACCCGCCACAAGACCAAATATAAGAATAAAAAGCAGAGACGGCGCAACGACAAACAGCATGAGGATCCTGCTTGCTTTCGGTGTCCAGCTGGGCAACACGTGTGGAATCCGCAGACGAACCACCATGTTGTGGAGACTCGTAGAGGTCAAGACAAGAGGTAGAGCGATGTATAATCCCAAAATGGCACCTCCGACTAATTTCACCACATGTCAGCTTACGTGCGCATCCCCCCACCCAGAATGGGTGAGCCCCCCCCTTAGATGTCAGGGCAAAAACTTACTGTGAAGAACCAAGAAGGCGGCAAACCTCCCGAAGGGAGACCCGTTGATGGTTATAGCGCCGGCCATGCCGAGGAGAGAGCCACCAAAGTTGTCGCCGAGTGTTTTGCCGTCAATCTCGAATTTGTGTCCCTGTGATTGGACACGGATAATGCCCCTGGGTATCAGGCCTTTGATGGCATCGCGGGTGTTGTCGCTCAGATCCAGAGACACCGTGCCGCTCTTTTGAAGGCCGATGGCGACGAGAAATAAGCCAGCGACGCCATCGCAAGTTAGCACATCGATGCCCTTTTGTGCCAAGACGGAAATCGCATCCGCGTCGATGAATCCGGACAAGTCCAGTCCTAGCGGGTCTGCCGGACGACGGAGCTGACGCCCAACCAGGGCAAGAGACTTTGTCGACACGTCTCCAACATCTCTCCTTGTCTTGCCGGGACCAGAACCTGAGCCCAGGACAGGCGTGAAATCGATGCCCCTTGCGAGCAGCTTTTGCAGCGTCACGACGCCAGAACTTCCTAGCCCCTGACCAAAGCCAACAGCGGCACCGCCCGCCGTATCATCAAACTCCACCTTTGTATCCGGGACCGGCGCATCGGGAGCTCTCGAGGTGCCATTGATGACGGCGTTGATACCGCCGATGGCCTGCACACCGTCTCCAGCCCCGGTAACCAGGCCTCTTGTCAAGCCATTGGCGATACGGGGGATATCGACCTTGGCCAAAAGTGCCATCAAGCCTTCGGCACCATCTCTGCCACCGGACAGAGCTTTGAGACCTTTGCCGATGGTGTCGTTGGCGAGGAAGCGAGACGAGAGGCCCTCTCCAAAACTCTCGCCGAGACCGCCGATGTCTACTTCTCCCTGAGGAGCAGACCGTTGTTGCTCAGGTGCAGTCTCGGGCTGCAGGCCCAACCCAACTGCGCTGCCTCTTCCAAGTCCCCTTCCCAGCCCAGAAGCCAGGGGAGTGCCGAATTTGGACAACAGCCCGTCAATGCCGCCGGTTAGAAGGGATCCAGCACCGTCGGTAATTTTCTTTGTCACATCGGTCAGGTTCAGGTTTCCAGTGAGTGCATCGCCCAATCCAAAGGCAAAGTTTCCAGCGATCTGGGGGATATCCTGCAAAGACCGTGGCGGAGGAGGAGGCGCGATGCTCTTTGCTGCAAGACCAAGGCCTTTGGCGCTGCCTGATCCCAAGCCCGCGCCGACATTCAAGGCGGTGGCTCCAAGATCAAAGGCAGGTAGCATCGAGCCCAGGCTCTGCGCGCTGATGTTGATGCCGTCCGTGAGGGAGTTGCTGAGCCCAAACGCAAGCGTGCCTGCAATGCCAGAGATATCTGAAGCAGACTTGGGTGGTGGTGGTGCCAGGTTCTTGTCTTGAGACACGAGCTTCAGTCCCTTGGCCGCGCCGCCGCCGAGTCCGGTTCCCACACTGAGAGCAGCACCGCCGATGTCGAGATCGCCGGGTACAAGATTCCCGATGCTCTTGGGGTCGATTGAATCAGTAAGGCTTCTGGTCAGGCCAAACGCAAAGGTCCCGGCAATGCCCGGGATGTCCGATTGAGAAGCCGGCGGAGGCGGCTCCATGGCCGTATTGTTGGTCAGTTTCAGTCCGAGGGCCGCTCCACTGCCGATACCGGTACCGACTCCTTTGGCGGCTGCTCCAAAATCAATGGATGGAAGGAGCGACGTCATGCCTCCCGTGAGGTTCAAGTTTGCGAGAAAGGCTCGGGATAATCCGAAACCCAACCCTCCAACGATGTCGTCTACGCTGCTTCCATTCAGCGACGGCTGCAAGTCTTTCTTGGTAAATCCCAATCCCATGGCACCCCCGTTGCCGAGACCAGTTCCAAGCGAGGTGGCGAGGACACCTATGGGGGGCAGCTTCAGCAGATTATTGTTCATGGCAGCTTTGACTGCCGTTGCTGTAAGTCCAATGGCGGCGTTCTGGACGATGGGGTTGAGCCCAGAGTTGGTCATGCCGTTTTCCTGAGCAACTTGAAGCCCTGTCGTTTTCGAATTCGCGGCGGTCGTCAAGTTCAGGGCCTGAGCTGCCCCCTCTCCGGCACCGACACCGCCAAAGAAGCCCGCGCCGGCGAGATCACTACCGGTTCCGTTGAGGAACTTGCCGACTAGGTTGCCCGCAACGTTTGAAATGAGTCCACCGATGGGACCGCCGCCGCCGCCGCCGCCGCCGCCGCCGCCTGCCCCTTCTCTTCCTTCTTGGCCTCCTTTTCCTCCACCGGCGAGATTTCCGACTAGGCCCCCCAAGAATCCTCCTTCTCCAAACGCTTTGGTGCTACTGGTACCTCCGTCCGCTTCATCGCTAGTGGTATTTCCCCCGCTCGGGGCGCCTTCCCTGGCGCTCCCTTTGTCCGGTCTTCCATCACCCAGGCCGGGCAACAGTTCTCCAAGTAGACCAGCTCTCTTTTCCAACTTTTCCAACTCGTCTTCGTCTTCTTCCTCGTTGTTGTCGGCGATTCCTCTCTTCAGATCGAGTCGGTAAGGTTCATCCGTCTTGGCATTCATGTTCCTGACATGAGCGTCAAGATCGTTGGACAGCATGGTCAGCTCTGAGACGCCATATCTGCCTGCTGCTTTTCTCGACGTGTCGCTAAACATGCTGACCAGGGCCATGTACGCCCGTCGAAGTTGACCATCTTCTAGAATTGCGCCCATGGCATCCGATGACATTGCACTCGGAGGGCTTGCTGATTGTGGTGTGTTTCTGGTCTCGTCAATAGCATTGTGATGAGACCCATCTTGTGCCAAGGCAAAGTGCATCATCCCAAGGAGCAAGAGAAGAAGTGACGAGAAACGGCCGCAGCCTCCCCGGAATGGAGCGTAAGCCATCGTGAGATATCAGGCAAGCCGGCGGCAACGCAAACCAAAAGACTAGTAAAATTAAACAAATCAAATCAAACCAAAAAAAAAAAGAAGAAGAAGAAGAAGAATTAGAATGAACAAGTTTAGTTCTAAATTTAAACCATGAAGAAAAGGATGCAAGAACGGAAGTGGAGGCTCAATGGGAGACACGTCGACCTGCGACGGATAACGAGACGCTCCAGTGTCAAACACTCCTTCTTGACTCGAGAAGTCGACGAGAAGTCGACGAGCGGGCGAGAAATCGAGTTACTTATCAATGGCGGCCTGAGTGACAAGCGTCCCCGCAAGTCCCTGGGACAAGCGAATGTCAAGAAGTCGATGAGTTGTTTCATCTCATCTTGTAACTCACTCGGCGGCGTCCATGACCCAATTCGCGATCCGAGCAACAGCCTCTCGTCTTGGGGACTTCCGGGACCCTGGAATGAGTCGCGCTCATCCATGTCTCATCCATGTGTGGCCCGAAGATCTGGTTCCCGCCATCCTACGGAGTACTGCGAGGAAGATTAACTCATGCAGTGGGCCTGTGTTTGGACTTTGTCTCGTTTATGGAGTTTTGGGTTTCAAATTGTACTGGCGCTCCACATTCATGCTTCTCGAAGCACACGGTCAACACAGCACCTTTTCCGCAGCTTGTTTTCCAGCAAAGAGTCCGAGCGCGTAGGGACAATGATACCGGGGGCAGGTTTCCGAGACGAAGATGAGAGGTGGTCGGTCGAGGCCGGAAGGCGAAGGAAGCGAGCGGGACAACGATGCAGAAATCAAAATTAGTGCAATATTCCAGGAACCCAAGCACCGCGGGCATTTTATAGACTGAAATTGCCAGGCATGGCAACTCATTCGGAGTGTCTTCATGTAGCGTTTGTCAAAGATCATGCAGATTAGCAGCGCAGATCCCCGCGCAGATCCCCCGCTCTATGTACGGATTAGTAACCATGTTAAGGCGGTCACATTACTTTTGTTTTTTATTTTGTGAAAATCAGCTTTTATTGACAAATTCAAAAAGGGGGGATTTAGGAAAGAGGCAACCTTCTTATCTGATTGACCTACAGGATTATAACCCCGCTCGCCAACTTCTGATTTAGGCCTTGTGCATCTATCATCATATCCCTGCAGCCTTGTGTGTCGGACAATGACTTCCAACGCGCGATGTGATTTGCCCAGAAATAGCGTCAACGGCCGCAGAAGGCCACGAAAATGCGACAAAATTCGCTTGGGCAAGCGATAGAGTCTTCTATTGCAGTTTAAACCTTTGACTCGGGGGCTTAGTATCCAAGAAGGGTTTTCCCTCCTTTGCGACCATGACTTTGCTCCCTCTTCCTTACACCGCCCCTTGTTGCAAGTTGACGTCTTGAATCACTCCATTGCTTTCTAGGTACCCCTCCCTGCCTACCCCTCCTCGATCTCGTCACTCACCCATCGCATTCAAGGCCTTGTCGAACTTGTTGTTTCATCCGCTCTTGAAACTACTTCCAGTCATCTGGCAATTCGCTGCCGTTTCCGTCTTACCATCCCGCTCTTCTGTCAGAAGCTAGCCCACTGAACCGGTCACAATGGACAAGGTCAAGGCAGTCTTGCACGTCGGTTCCAAGAGCAAGGATGGCAAGCCCTCAGAACCATCTGCAGAGGCCTTGGCTGACCTCAAGGCCAAGTACACCGAAGCTGGCCAAGAACACGTACTCAACTTTTACGATTCCCTCAATTCCCAAGACAAGGCAGCTTTGTACGACCAACTCTCCGGCTTCAACCCCGCTTACGTCAATGAAATCACCAAACGAGCTTTGGGCGAAACCAAGTCAGATAGCCCTGATACCCTTGAGCCCCTCCCCGAATCCGCTCAGGCCAGTATCCTCGACTCGAGCGCAGATGATATCAAAAAGTGGTATGGGTCCGGCCTAGATCTCATCGGCAACAACAAGGTTGCTGTTGTCCTCATGGCTGGCGGCCAGGGTACCCGCCTGGGTAGTTCCGCCCCGAAGGGCTGCTACGACATTGGCTTGCCCTCTCATAAGAGCTTGTTCCAGATCCAGGCCGAGCGAATCCGCAAGATTCAGGAACTGGCTGCTAAGAAGGTCGGCGCCGATTCATCTGCGGTTGTGCCTTGGTACGTCATGACCAGTGGCCCAACTCGTCGGCCTACCGAGCAGTTTTTCGAGGAGAACAAGTACTTTGGCTTAGACAAGGCCAACATCAAGATCTTCGAGCAGGGCGTCCTTCCCTGCATCTCCAATGAAGGCAAGATTTTGCTCGAGGGCAAGGGCAAGGTCGCCGTTGCCCCCGATGGCAACGGCGGTATCTACCAAGCCTTGGTCGTATCAGGAGTCCTCGACGACATGCGCAAGCGAGGCATTGAGCACATTCATGCTTACTGCGTTGACAACTGCCTGGTCAAGGTTGCCGACCCCGTCTTTGTCGGATTTTCTTCGTCTCTGAATGTAGACATTGCCACCAAGGTCGTTCGAAAGCGCGATGCTACCGAGTCGGTCGGTTTGATTCTTTCCAAGAACGGCAAGCCAGACGTTGTCGAGTACTCCGAGATTGACCAGGCCACGGCCGAGGCTGAGGACCCCAAGCACCCTGGACTCCTCAAGTTCCGTGCTGCCAATATTGTCAACCACTACTACTCGTTCCGATTCTTGGAATCTATCCCCCAGTGGGCGCACAAGTTGCCACACCACGTTGCCAGAAAGAAGATCCCCTTTGCCGATACCAAAACGGGTGAGACGGTCAAGCCTGAATCACCAAACGGCATTAAGCTCGAGCAGTTTGTCTTTGATGTCTTCCCCATGCTGTCTCTGGACAAGTTCGCGTGCATGGAGGTCCGTCGCGAGGACGAGTTCTCCCCCTTGAAGAACGCCCGCGGCAAGGGCCAAGATGATCCTGACACCAGCAAGAGTGATATCATGTCACAGGGTCGGCGATGGGCCGCCGCGGCTGGAGCCACTGTTGTCGGCGATGGGGGTATCGAAGTTTCCCCTCTGATCAGCTATGTAAGTTGATGCTCTCCCTATCAAACACGTATTACTATGCTAACAATGGTCTTTCACAGGGCGGCGAGGGCCTCGAAAAGCTTAGTGGAACGACCATCACGGCTCCTGCCGTGTTGGAGCGGGAGTGAAGGCAAGGCGAAAAAGAAAACTTTGTTTGTGACAAAGAAGATCAACGAGGTGGTTGTTACGTGCTAGAACTAACAGATGGCACGTGACGTAAAACCCCTATGTTGAAGAGCAGCTTTAACATCTAGTTAGTAAGAATAAACAACTTTACATCTACTTATTTCAATAGGTTTTACATCGTAATAAGTGGTATTTATAGTGCTTGCACTTATTTATAGTTGACTTACTTAATAAGGTAATAATTATCATATCATATGTATTAAATTATTTGCTTAATATTTTTCGGCTAGATTAGGTTAGGTATTTAGTATGGTTAGGTTGGGTGCATCGACCTGGGTCGGGGAATCTCCGGCCCGCCATAGCTCACCTCATCCCCGCCTGGCCTGCCAGCCGTTACGTATAGTCCGCATGCTTGTGGAAGCTGGAGCTTCAGCTTCATGTGCAGTGCGCACACATCAAATCGAACCGCTCCTCGGCCGATTGAAAACAACGTGGGCAGGCTTGTGGAGCTGTAGGACGCATCTGCATCGTCCAAAGGGCTTACCAATTCTCGATTACTGCCTTCGCCGAGTCTGTCCGCGACCCCTGCGCGCGATAATTCTTGTACAACCTGGCGCTGCGACCCCCAAGATGTAATGGACATCAAACAACATGTCCGACCAAGAAGACAAGTCTCCCGTCGGAGAGCTTTTTTCGAGTGACGAATTTTCAATACCACCAGAACAAGATGTGGAGTCCGATACGCCTCAGCTTGAAGAGCAAGAAACGAGCGATGCCAACGAACTTGACAGTGCCAACCACCGACTTGACCTGCAGGACGGGCATGTCTCCGAAGTAAGTTCGATTGACGCAAGCTTACTAGACTCTCTTCCTCGAAGGGCAGGCAGTCCTGTCGATTCAGTAATCTCAGGGCGTGGTGATTCTTTGCAGGTAAACCCGGACCATGAACCAGTCAAGCTGTCGCATTTATTCTGCCATTCGAACTAACCTCATGTGCAAGGGCTCATACATGTCATCACCCGGAAGCAGTGTTCTGCCCTCAGTAGCCTCTAGGCCTGGCCTTACGAGTCCCTCCCCGTCATTCAGGCCGTTCGATCGTCGATTTCAGTCTCGCATAACCTCTTCGTCCTCCAACACGCCGCGCGCATCCTCGCCCGCTTTCCTGTCAGCCCACAGTCGCAATATTTCTCTCAGTTCCAACTTTCTCCTTGACCAGGCCGAAACAGATACCTCCTCACCACCATGGGAAGTCGTACGATGGACGAGACTGAAGAAGATGAATGGCCAGGCATTTTCGGAAGCCGGCCGTCGTAATTTCGGGTCACCCACCTGTCTTGCCGTATCTGCATTAATCGCCTTGGGCACGTCCAAAGGCATAATCTTGATATTTGATCTTAATCAGAATCTCAAAATGATCATGGGCCCGGGAACCAGAGGTACGTCTCCCACGTAATAAATTACCAACAACCAAAACCCTGAGGTGCTAATCATCATTACAGCTGTCGAATCTGGCACAGTTACCGCCGTCGCCATATCCGCAGACCATACAACTGTTGCTGGTGGACATGCCAATGGAAATATCTTCACGTGGGACACTAGCCGAGCCTCGAGACCATTTCTATTCATACCGCACCTGGACGCAACCCAGGTCGAAAACAAGACAGCCGATGGTCATGTTCCAAACGCAGCTGTCGTTCACCTTGGTTTTCTTGGAACGCGCCACACAGCTCTGGTCTCAGCAGATGACCGTGGAATGGCCTTTTCACATTTGGCATCCAGAGGCACCGGTGCATTGGGACGAACTGTCAGAACAACCAGGATATTAGGCCGGTACCCAAACGTCCCAGCGCCATCTGGGAAGCCTATTAAACCCAGCACAGTTCTTGCTTTTGCCCCCTTGCCGCTCGGGAATATTGAGAAAGCGACAGACAGTTTGGGTCTCACTGCCATGCTTACACCGTATCTGCTTGTTATCGTATCCACGACTCCGATTGCACAGACACAACACAAGTCTGCCCGCCCAAAGGATGTCCCTGCGCATAGTGCAATGACTGGCTGCCTTGCTTGGTTCCCGGCAGTCAAGTTGAAAACTGCGGACACCCATACGCGTAGCGAAATATCCAAAATCAAGCTCGCTTATAGTTGGTCAAACGTCCTCACAATACTCGACGTCGATGAGAGTCACGGCGAGGACAAAGACCAGCCTACATCACTCGAATTCAAAGCTAGGAGCAGGTGGAAATGCGAAGAATCCATTGCTGCCGTGCAGTGGCTCAGCCGGTCTGTGTTGGCCGTGCTCACCATTTCTCAGCGCTTAATTATACTCGAGGATAGAAGCATGCGCATGACTGAAGCGTTTGATTTACTGCAGAAACATATCTACCATACCGACCTCTTCTCCAGGCAACTGCATACTCTTGTGGAACAACTCGACGAAGAAGATGTAAGCATGCACGGAGTAGTGGCTGATGCATTCTATATGAGCCTTAAAGCCTACAAAGGGAGAATATTCTTGCTTGGATTTAATGAGGTATCGATCGGCGCCCTATCCAACTGGGCAGATCGTCTGATTGCAATGATGGAGGTTGGCGATTACGTTGGAGCCATACGATTAGCAACATCATACTATACAGGCGACGCAGATAAGCTCACAGTTGGGCTGCCCGAGGACGCTGCGCTCCGACACGCCATGGTTCAAGACAAGATTATGGAAATCATGTCTGCCTCACTGAAATATGTCTTCACGCAGAGGAAGAAGCGCAAAGAGAATGACGATGCGGATCACCTGAGAGAGCTAGCAGAAACTTGCTTCGCCGCTTGTCAAGCCATCGAAGCCCCCGACTTCTTATTCGGCGACATGTACGAATGGTATAGCGAGGCTGAAGTCCAAGGTCTGTTCCTAGAAACTCTCGAGCTTTGCATTCTTGACGAGACGATCACAGTCATTCCACCCGTGGTGGTCAAGGATTTGGTCAACCACTATGTGTCTCAAGGCTGGGAAAGTCGGCTTGAAGAGATGATATGCCACATGCAAACAGCCACTCTCGACCTCGATCAAATCACCCTTTTATGCAAGCAACACAGTCTGTATGATGCGTTGACCTATGTATGGAATCAGGCTCTCAATGACTACATCACGCCTATGATCGACCTGCTGAGCCTCCTGCTGCCTCTCATGACGGATGAGGGTAACGTGGGCGGCACCACAGAAGACGATTACTTCAGCGTGAATGCTCTGAAGATTTTCCCATACCTTTCCTACGTCCTTACTGGAAGGGTGTACCCTAACGGAGAATTGATGGCCGAAGAGATAGCCTCCAAAGCGAAAGCAGAAATCTACTGGTTCTTCTTTTCCGGCAAGACCATAGAGTGGCCAAAGGGGAGCGGCAAAAAGTTTACAACACGACCAGACGATGATTCAGAACCCGCTTTTCCTTACTTACGCATGATACTCAAGTTTGACGCACCCAGTTTCCTGAGCGCCCTCAATGAGGCATTCGAGGACAGCTTCCTGAACGACTCGTCGGACAACCAGATGAATGGAGGATCCCGGATGGAAATGCCGGAGGAACAGATCTTTGGCATGACGATTAATCGTCAGTACGTCCTATCTATTTTGCTCGATGTAATGAATGTCAAGGATTTCGCTCCCGAGGACACCATCTACTTGGATATGTTCATCGCCAGAAATCTGCCCAAGTTTCCGCAATACCTTCTATTCTCTGGTTCTACTCTTTGCAAAGTTTTGACAGGTCTTTGCAACTATCCTGGCGACGATCTCGCCGATGATGCACAGCTCAGTGCGGAGTATCTTTTGTCTGTATACCAGCCCTCGGAGATGCAATTGTTCATGCCCCTGTTTAAAAGAGCAGGATTCTACCGAATATTGAAACGAGTTTTTCGGGTAGAGCACCAGTATGGAAATCTCATTGCGGCATATTTTGAGGATCCCGAAGAACAAGAGTCGGTGTTTGAATGCATAGCAGACTGCCTGCGGCCACAAAAAGAGCTCGATGCGCGGAAACTACAGGAAGTGCAACAAGTGATCGAGCGACACTGTCGTGATTTGCTAGAGCTTAGTCCTGAGCGGACAGCCAACATACTGGCACGACAACCAACAGCAGTCCATGAGCATGTTGTCGAGTCTGCAACAGATGACCCGGAACTACAACATGCATACCTGAAGGCTCTGATCGAACCCAATGGCGCCAATGATGAGCCTTGTCGTCAGGGTGATCAGGGCCTGACCGAACAATATGTGCAACTTATGTGCCGATTTGACCCCTCCCATGTAACGACGTTTGTCAGCAGTATGCAGCCTATAGACCTGAGGCTTGAAAAGTTGCTTCCAACAATGGAGGAGACTGGTGTTGTTGATGCCGCAGTTGTCCTCATGGCTCGAGATGGCCAGGTCAACCAAGCCATGGATCGTCTCATCCAGCATTTGTTTACTCTTGAATTGGCGTTACAGGGCATCTTGTCCGAAGGCCGCGAATCTGACTCGGATGATGTCGAGGATCTTGATTCGGCTGTGATGGAGCTACTCGAGAGCCTTCAGAAGTACGTCCATGTGGGTATATGGCTGTGTCAGGGCCAGACGAAAACCTCCAAGAAAGTCAAGGTCGTAAAAAAGGGCAAAGACCTTGCAAATGGCAGTCTATCTGCAGACGAATCGTTGTGGCTGAAGTTAATCGACGCCTGCGTACAATTGACGCGGAAGCTTTCGCCTGCAATGCAAGATGGACTGCGCGCTTCAGCCTTGGATGGAGAGAAGGCCCTGACGCTTCATCGATCGCTTGTTCAGCACACGTTTACCGCCCTTCTGACGGCAACATCTAGCCAAAGCCAGGTACAGGTCGGCTCAAACCTGCTATCAAACGCGGGAAGCAACCTGTCTTTCCTGAGAATTCTGCGTGCCTTTCTTACCAATGCCGCCGCATCATCACCGAGTTTAGCCGACCTGCGGGGCGTTTTGAGTTCCATATTCGCGGCGTATGCCTATGAAGAAACGATTCTACGACTATCCAATCGCCTACTGGAGCGAAGTCTGTTCATGAACGTAAATCATTCTGTGCAACTACGACTGCGGGGATGGCGACCAAAAGGATCAACGTGTGAGGCATGCGGTCGGCGAGTCTGGGGCCCTGGCGTCGCAGGAGGCTCCGTATTTGAGGCATGGGAAGACAAGCAGGCAGCGGAAGCCGCAGCACGAAGAGAAAGGAAAATCCGGGTTTCGGAAAGAGCAAAAGGCAAGCTAGGGGAGTCAGATGTCAAGAACAAGGGCAAGAGTCTGGACACTCGGCCATGCAGCATGCTGATCGAGCCAGAGGCTGGCGTGACTGGTAAGGATGCACTCCTAGGGCCGCTGGTAGTATTGGCATGTCGGCATATTTATCATCAGAGCTGTCTAGACGCGCTGCAAGAGAAGCAGGAGAATGGCGTTATTGGAAGAGAGCGAGAACACAAGTGTCCGATCGATGGCTGAGCACAAAGAGAAGAGAGGCGCGAGATGTACCATTAGATGCATGACGACGAGATGAGGGCTGCATTTTTCTGCTGAATATAATCACGAGTACACACTGCACGTTTTCGTTTCCATTTCCATCATGCCCTTTTTAGAGGGCACTTTGACCCATGCTCGTGCAGGCTGGCCGGATTACCAGCTCCGTGTCTCCGTGTCTCCGTGTCTGAAGTCTGGAACCCCCCCCCCCCCCCGGCTCCGGAGCTTGGTTTTCTTCCGTCAACACCATCATCACTCATTTGACAAGCGCAAATGGTCCGCTGCGCAGCTGCGCCAACCTGCGCCCATAATGTCAGTATCGTCCGAGGAAGAAGACGAGGATTACCTCTCCGACAATCAATCCTCGGGATCGAGTTCCGACCATGACTTCCCCCCGCGACCACTGTCGCAAAACTACTTTGCGCCTCCATTCTACGGACGACCTCCCACGCCACTCCCTCCCTCGCCGTCCCTGACATCCCTCCTACGGCCATCTCGCCCTACTACCCCCGATCCTTCCGACGAGGATAACATTGCGCCCGTTCCGCACGCGGCACCCAGAGTGCCGACGTACGAATACTATGGCTTCGTTCTCTACCTCTTCAGCAGCCTCACGTTTCTCATGTACCTCCTCTGGAGCTACCTGCCCTCGCCGTTCCTCCACGCCCTCGGGATATACTACTACCCCAACCGGTGGTGGGCGCTCGCGGTACCCGCCTTCATCGTCATGCTGCTGTGCTACATCTACGTCGCCCTGGCTGCGTACAACACGGAGATGCTGACGGTGCCCATGCACAGCGTGGAGACGATTGTGGACGGCGCAGGGAAGCCGGCGGTGATTGATTCCAAGGGACGTCTGAGGGGGAGCGGGAAGAAGGAGAGGAAATGCGATGGGAACGGGAGATTGCGGTGGAGGGAGGTCTGGAACGAGGGGACGGACGCGGTCATGGACATCCCGCTGGCGGGCGTGTGTGAGGTTCTGTACGGGGAAGGGAGAGGGGAGGTTGACGATTATGACGGAATTTGAGCATGTACATGTGGCATATGTACATCCGCGGCGACGCTCACAACACAACAGACTGTAGATATTATGTACAACGATGGCTACAATGAATGCGACTTGATATTATTATTATGCCGGGTCGTCGGCTGCCAACTGCCGTCGTGGAAATGGACCCACACCCCCACACCCCGCCACAGCCTTGCTGCAAGGCTACCACTACCAAGCTGTCTAAAAATTTCACCTGTCGACCAAAATCATTCGAGTTGAAAAGATTCTCTGCTCCCGGCTCACTGTATCATATCGGGTCCGCCGCCGCCGCCGCCCAAAAGACCTGTGCCTAAGCGGCTCATCTGAAAATCATGGACATTCTCAAGGTCTTGTCCCGCGGGATAAAAAAGACCAACAAAGGCGGCGCTGCCAAACACAATGCCACCTCCCATTTACCGTCTGCCGGCACCAAGGCCAACCCGCAGCTCTACCACGATCAAGTCCGCGGCATGAAGCGCAAGCGCACAGGTGACGAGACTGGAGCTTCTGCTCCCGTGAAACTACCCGTCGTCGACTATTTTGCTCCAAAACAGGATGTTTCCGAGAGCAAATCGGGTGAAACGCAAATGGCCGAGCGAGCCGCGAGTCCGCAACCAGGACCTACCAAAAAGTTGACCGAGGACGAATGCCGCCAACTCCTGCGGTCGCATCGTCTCAAGATCACTCTGCTTTCCAAGCACGAGGAGCAGAAGAAGATTAAGAAGCCGAAGAAGAAACAAAAGGCTGTTCTGGAAGAGAAAAAAGAGGACAAGAAGAATCTGTTCCCTCAACCTTTGGAATCATTTGGCGACCTGCGAATGACATACGGAATATCGCGCACTGTTGCCGAGAACCTGCTTCGTCAGAGCTACCGGCTTCCGACTGAAGTGCAAATGGGCAGCCTGCCCCTACTGTTACGGCCTGAGCTGGCTTTGACGGGGGTCGAAAATTTGAGTCACGGGGTGGACTTCCTGGCAGTTGCGCCCACGGGAAGCGGCAAGACGATAAGTTTTCTCATCCCGGCGATTGACAGGATCATGAAGAGGCGTGAAAGGGGGGGCGTTCATGGCATCCGGGAGCTAGAGGCTGTGATTGTAGCCCCGACCCGGGAGCTGGTTCATCAAATAGTGAACGAAGGCAATAAACTTGTTCAGGGAACGGGGATCAAGATTGTGGCTATGAAGAAGGAGACACAGCTGGCTGCTGAGCAGCAGCTCATTGTTGACGACAGCTCATCGGATGATGATGATGATGATGATGATGATGAGTCTGAGGAAGAGGAAGAAGAAGAAGAAGACACGAAACGCCAGGGCAAAGGCAAGGGCAAGGGCAAGGCAAAGAAACCTCACCCCGAGACCAAGACGGACATACTGGTGACGACACCTCAACTTTTGCTCAACTTTTTGGAATCTGGACCAAGTGGCACACACAAGGTTCTTCCGACAGTACGAGATTTGATCCTGGACGAGGCCGATGTGCTGCTGGATCCGCTATTCAAAGAGACGACCTTGGGACTATGGACGGCCTGCACCAATGACAAGGTGCGATTATCGTTCTGGTCAGCCACAATGGGCTCCAACATCGAGTCACTGGTCACGGAGGAGCTCAGGACAAGAGCAGAAAACTCGGCGAGCACACAAAAGCCATTCGTGAGACTGATCGTTGGACTGA
Organism: Epichloe aotearoae; assembly: GCA_000729855.1. Classification (NCBI taxonomy): domain Eukaryota; kingdom Fungi; phylum Ascomycota; class Sordariomycetes; order Hypocreales; family Clavicipitaceae; genus Epichloe; species Epichloe aotearoae. Next base: position 137,200 of record JFGX01000029.1, read on the forward strand.
AAGACACGGCGGTCCCCAACATTGTCCACAAGCTCACCTACACAGCGAGCGAGCAGGGCAAGCTTCTTGCTCTACGCCAGCTTCTGCACCCCACAAGCAATGACGACGACACAGGCCCACCGCTTCGGCCTCCGTTCCTCGTCTTCACACAGACCATTGATCGAGCGACGGCGCTTCACGAAGAGCTCAAATACGACATCCCCTTGGAGGCCGGGGGCTCATCGCGCATTGCCGCACTGCACAGCGGCCTGGCCGACTCGGCTCGCTCGGCCATTATGCGCAAATTCCGAGCGGGCGAAATCTGGGTCCTCGTCACGACCGACGTTCTCGCTCGCGGCGTAGACTTTGCGGGCGTCAACGGCGTCGTGAACTTTGACGTGCCCGGCTCTGCGGCCGCGTACGTCCACCGCGCGGGACGAACCGGCCGAGCCGGCAGAGAAGGCGGCGTCGCCGTGACGTTTTACACAAAGGAGGACATACCGTTTGTCAAGACGGTTGCCAACGTGATTGCCGTGAGCGAAAAGCAAGCTGGCAAGACGGGCGATGGAGCGGGCGTCCAGAAATGGCTGCTGGACGCTCTCCCCAACGTGGCCACGGCGGACAGGAAGAAGCTCAAGGAGCGAGGCGTGGAGTCACGACGGAGCAGCGGTGGTGGGGGCAGGGCGATGATTACATCCAAGAGCGGGTATGAGAGGACGAGGGAGCATAATAGGAAGGGTGCGATGGATGCGAATAAGAGGAGGAGGTTGGAGGGGCGGAAAGAGGAGGGTGATGATGAGGGTGAGTGGGCTGGGTTGGACTAGATGTAATCATGTAAATGAGAAGTCTAGAACAGTATGTCAGCGAAAAATCATCTTTAGGTGTTTAATTAAAATGAACAATAAGGGATGTATGTTGTCACAATCATATGTATAGACAGCTTGTACAATACACACACCCCTTGTGTTACGTGGCAGAATGCGTATGGTGATAGGAGACGGATATAAGGCCAGATTCAGCACTTTAGAGTAGAGAATTAACTTACTTCTGACATCATATATTACTGTCAGGTAGGGGTGTAGATAGATGATAAAAAGTGTTTAATTCGATTAATCAGAGGTGCAGACGGTAGCTAACTTTTATACCTAAAAGGTACACAGTGCGCTATAGAAATAACGAGTCTATAGAGATACTTCTAATATATTTATCTCTACTAATATCTTATAATAGGTTTTATCCTAGTTAATACATAATCTATACCTATATATCTAATGCTTTAGGGAGCTCTTCCTAATATACCCCCCCTAGCTAAGATATCTATTAAAGCTAAAGATCTAAGGCATAGGAAGAGATTATAAATAATCCCTAGTATTATAATTAGGTAGGAATCTCCTATAAGCTAATTCTATAGTAAAAGTCCCTATATATTTAACCTAATAGAGGCTTTATAAAGCTATCTATAGGTATCTTAGAGGTCTTTATCTAATTAACCTTAATATTACCTATTATATATTATTCTTAAATCCACATTTAATTTATATTAAGGTGCTTAAGGCTAGTCTAAAGCCTTCCTTCTATATATTTAGTAATCTAGATTATTTACTTATTATTATACTAGATAATTAAGAGTAGCAGCATATATATATTAATATTATAAAGTAGCTTACTAAGAGAGATATGCTCTTTTACACTATAATTTAGGGTAAAGAGCTTTACTTCTATACTTAAAGTTATTATATAATATTACCTCCTAGACTTCTAATTAATTATAGCGCTATATATAATAAAGATATAGCCTTATATTAACTTCCTAGTCTTAGGATTATTACTAAGTAAAGTATCTATGCTAGAAAATAATGTATTAAAGCTATTAGCGCCTGAATATTATAAGTAAAGCTTCTGTTGGTTTCACAGGGTATTAAATTCAATATAATAAGGTTATGAGCCTGAAGAATAGTATCATTATTAATTATCTATTCTAGGCTACGTTATGTGTTCTTTAAAAAGAAGTTAGAAGCTAGAAGCCACGATGCTAAAGGCAAAAAAGGGTTATATATTTATAACCCTATAATTCCTAGCTAATAAAGAGGCCGGGTTATAGGTCACGTGCGAGGCGCGCGCATAGCCTGATCTTTTACTAGGTAATTATGGCAGCAAGCTACGATTAATATTGCCTTTATTCTAACACTAAAACCTCTCTCTTTTAATATAATTATTAACGCGCAATATTAATTGTAGAAATAAAAAGAAAGATAGATTAATAAGTTAATTAATAGGGGAAATAAGAAAGGAAACTTATAGCTTACCTAGGTATATAGTAACTAGTAAAAGAAATAATAATAATCTTACTTAACCTATAAGCCTATATAAGGATAAGTAAGTCCTTCTAAATCCCTTCCTTTCTTTTCTAAATCCTTTCTTTCCCTAAAATAACACTATTATTTACACTATAGCACGTAAATAATATCTTTCTCCTCCTATATACTACTATTAATTTCTATAATCTACTAGGAGGACTTAGTAAGCTAGCGTAAGCATAGCTACTAGGGATATTAACTATAAGGGTATAGATCCCCTAGGTATTACTATCTTATCCCTATAGTTATTCTCCTAGGGGATTATCTCCTACTACTATATATATATTATATATAGGTAACCTATCCCTTTATCTAGATAGTTATCTAGTTAGTTAAGATAAAGCTCTTAAGGGCCTTATTAGGTAATGCCTTTATAAAGGTATTAGCTAGGTTATTCTCTTTATTAATCTATTAGATCTTATAAAGCTCTTAGTGTTTATATAATTATTAAAGGGCTATAATATTAATTATTAGGCGTTTTTTTCTTTATTATACTAAGCTTAATAAGGTATTTATATAGGGAGTATAAATCTATATATATAATAACTAGGATCTTTAGGAGCTTTAGTTAATTAGTAACTAGGTTTAGGGTTATTATAATTACATAAGCTATATTAACACTAGCTACTATACTATAGACCTCTAAGGTAAGTATACTTTATATAACTCTCTTACTCTTTATTAAGCTAAAGTATATAATATTACCTTTAATTATAAACTTACTATTAGTATAGTTCTTATTAGCTAGGATTAGCACATATCCTAGTTATAATAATAGGTCCTTATTATTAGCAAAGGATCTATTTATAAAGGTAAAGAGCTTTATTTTCTTAAGGTCTAGTAGGATAAATATTAGGCCTTTATCTAGGTTATTAATCTGCTATTATAGGTAATAATTAAGGGCCTTTATATTCTCTAGGGTTAGCTCTTAGTATTATACTATAATAGATAGATTAAAGTAAGCCTCTAGTTAATAGATTAAGGTAATATATATGCCTTAGGCCCTTTACTTAATATATTTTCTCTTTAAGTTAGTTAATAAAACTAATTCTAGCTTATTACTTTACCCCTTCTATTATATCTTAATAGTATTATTAGTTTATATTCTAATATAGGTAAAGCTAGGGCTTTCTTTTATAGTTATAAGTAAGTAAGGGTTATATATAGAGGTTTCTATCTAGAGGTTCTCTTTATAATACTTATAATATATAATAAACTAGTGTGTTCTAGCCTTTATAATACTATAGAGGGGCTTTATAACCCTTATAATTATTCTAGGTAAGTAAAGGTATTAGATTTAAATTAGTAAGTGCGCTAGGATTAGCTATTCTAGTAATTTATAAGCTTATATATATACCTAATAGATATCCTATAGCTATATAAGGAATTTCCTTAGCGCTACTAATAGGGCTATTATAAGGATAAGGTATTAGCTTGCTTATTAAATTATTAGAGCCTATATAAGGATAGCCTATTTCTCTTTATTCTTATATCCTTAGATTATAAGGTATAACTTTTTATAGGGTTTTATTATCTTACCTTTTACCTTATTAATAATATAGGAGTTAAAGATCTAAAGCTTACTATATTCTTTTTTATTAAATATAATAAATTTAAATATACCTTACTCTATTAGGGTATTAATCTCTATCTTTATTAACTATTTAAAGGGCTTACCTAAGGTCTTAATAATACCTTCCTTATATAGCTAGATTATAAGGGCTAAGTTACTTTACTCCTTTACTAATAAAAAGATATTAGTCTCCTAGGGTATTACTAGGGGGTTCTTTTAAGGCCTTCTATAGCTATATTTTAAGGGTATTACTAGCGCTATATTCTTATCTTAAGCCTCTTACTCTTCCTTCTCTTCCTTTTCTTTAGGCTTTACTAGCTAGAGGTCTATTTACTACTTTATATTTAGATTATTATAGTAAAGCTTAATAAAGGTTAACCTAAAGGTCTTTAAGCCCTTAGGGAGGTTAAGTATATAACTTTCTTTATCTATAGCTAGTAGCTTATATAGGCCTCTCTATCCCTTAACTTCTTACTAGACTTAGACCTTTAATCTAAGTAATAAGCTAAGGGTTTTTAATATATCTAGGCTATTTTATTTAGTAAGGGCTTTATTAATTTTTTAGATAGTATAAAGCCTCTTAATCTCCTTAGTAGCCTTTTATACTATAATTACACGCTATATAATATCTAGTAATAGTAGAGATTTACTTATTATATATAGGTAAGCACTAAAGATAAGAAGGGTTAGAATAAGGCTATTTAGGCTTATAGTATTATTTAAGGCTTTTACCACTATTTATAGGGTAATAGGTTTAGGTATTATAGGGTATTTATATCTAATTATATTATAGGCCCTATAGAGTAGCCTATAATATCTCTTAACCTTCCTAATACTATAGTGCGCTTTAATAAGGACCTCTTTAATTAAAATTAATATTAAAGTTATAAATTATTTAAATTTATTACTATAGAAGTTTATACTAGTATCTATAATAATCTAATCTAAAGGGCCTTAATAAATATTAATCTAGTATATCTAGAGGGCTTCCTAGGTAGTCTTTATAGAGATATCCTTTAGGAATTTAGCTATATTAAACACTATAGCTATATTTATAGTGTAAAGTATAGGGTAGTTACTATTAAGGTAGAAGATATTTACTATAACCTTAAAGTTAAAGCTATACTTATCCTAAAGAGTAAATTTAAAGTAATTAGGGCTATTTATATATATCTAGTATTAGTAGCAAACCCTTATTAACTCCTTAATAGCTTTAATATTAATATTATACCTAGATTTACTAAGAACCTTATATAGGTATTAGATTAATAGGTACCTAAATTAATAATATAGTTATTATAGCTTACTATCTATAAGGTAACTCTAAGTAACTACCTCTTCCTTCTATATAAGTAGTATCTAAGTATACCCCTATTTATATATTATAGGGACTTTAATATTTCCTTATTATAATATATTCTTAGAGATATTAAAGTTAATTTATAATTAGTCTATATTATTAAGAGATAGGAGAAAGGGAGTGTTTATAGGGATAACCTAAAAGATAATATCCTTAAAGGGAGTAAGTATATTAACTACTCTAAGCATAGTAATTAGCTCTCCTACGCTAAACCTAATAATAGCCTTTCTTACCTTAGATTTATTAAACTATATCTCTAGTATTATATATTATAATATAAGGAATTAAGGGTGTCTAGCTATTAAGAACTTTATAGCTTCTATATTAGGCATTATCCCTTAGAATATTATATATAAATAGCGGTCTCCTAGTATAAATATTACTAAAATATTACTAGATAGCTTTTACTAAAAAAGGTCTTCTTTACTTAAGCTATAATAAGTTACTTAACTTATAAGGATTTAAACTATTCTTTTACTATTAAGCTATATACCTTAATTAAAGAAGCTTATAAGTACTAGCCTATTTATATTATTAGGGCTATCCTTAAATCTAATACTCTTTATATACTAGGTAATCTTATTATTAGTAAGAGATTAAGGCTCTTATTTACCTTTATACTATATAATAAATAAGCTATATAAGTTATTAGTAAAGTCTATAAGGTAGTAATTCTTAAAGTATTAAAATACCTTCTTATAGTCCTTTTCTAGGTACTTTAATAACTAGTATCCTTCCTTACTATATATATAGTATTTCTTTATATAGTATTTCTTTATATAGTATTTCTTTATATAGTTATTCTCTCTTTTACTCTAGGACTTTCTAGATAGGTGTTAAGCCTTTTTTCCTTTCCTATTATATCTTTAGTTAGTCTAGAACTACTCTAGGGTTATTATATTAGTTAGGAATTATTAGTAGTTCTTTCTCTTTTCCTTAATTAGTTAAATTATTATTCTAACTTATTTATAGAACTCTTATAAACCTTATAGTAAATCTATAATAGCTTCTCTATATTCTAGGATACTACTATAGGCTTTTATAATCTAATTCTAAAGTGCTCTTTTAGTTTAGCTTACTTTAAGGACTACTTACTATAAGATAGTAAGCTTCTCTATAACTTTATTAAAGTAATTAATTATTAACTTAGTTAGGTTATTATTTATTATCCCTTATAGGATAGTATTATACTATTCTAGTAAATATCTTTACTATATATTCTCTATCTTAAACTATTCTCTTATATAGTTAATAAGTATAGTAAGGTTTTATAGTTAACTAGGCTTTAAGAGGTAGTCTATATAGTATTATAAAGCTTTCCCTTTAAGTATAACCTTAAAAGCATATCTAGCTTATTCTAGTTAGATATTAAGTATTTTATATTTTCTATAGAATATTTAAAGCTTTAACTTAAGTATATTATAATTTTAGTACTATATAGTTACTCTTTTAAGTATAACTTTAAAAAATTAATAACTTACTTTAGGGTAAGCTTCTAGGTAAATAGAGGTTCTCTAGGTATCTCTCTTTATATTTATAGAAGTAATAGAATAGTTTATATCTAGTAAGGGGATAGCCTTAAAGGTAATAGTCTAAGAGATTATAGTTTTTTCTAACCTTTCTCTTTTCTATATTAAGGAGAAGGAAGTATAGTCCTATAAGCTATACTAAAGGGTATATTACTAGCCCTAGGTAGTAGGGGTAGATTCTATTAGTAATTATCCTAATTAGGGATAATCTTTATAGGGTTATTAGGTTACTTCTATTAGATTACCTTAAGTAAAGGTATAAGTAAGGGAACCTCTTATAAATATTTATAGATAGCATTCTTTAGTACCCTTATTTCTAGAGTAACTAATCTTCTAAGAGGAGATTAGCCTATTAATCCCTTTAATAGTAATTAGACTAATAAGTAAGGTAAAGGGATAGGGTATTAGGCCCTAATATCTTTATTATCTAGAAGATTATAGAAGAAATCTTTATTTTCTAGATTCCTTTAGAAGCCTATATACTTCTTCCTAGTATTCTTAATTTCTTTAAGGGTTTAGAAGTAAAATTCTTCTTAGGTTATTACCTCTTTAAGGTTATTAGCTATCTTTATACCCCTTCTAATAGTTATATAAATACTATTATAAAGGAGGTAGTCCTAGAGGTTATTTTAGTATAGATTAATACCTTTTATAAACTTAGTTCTTATTTATCTATAGAAGTTATTACTAAATTAAGAGAAAAGTATTCTCTTAAATAACCCTTATTCCCTATATTATTTAGTCTTAATAAGGATATAGAGTATAATCTCCTTAGGTATAGTTATCTCTTTATACTTAGAGTTCCCTATTAAGTAAAGTAAGTTTTCTATAATATACTATTATAGGCTTAGGGTAATATAAGGAAATTAGGTAGTAAATTTAAGGGCTTTGCCTTTATTAAAGGGTTCCCTAGCTTCTCTAGGTTTAATACCTTCTATAGTATTATTATAGTTATTACTCTTACTAGGGACTTTAAATTAACTAGAGGTCCTTAATAAGCTAGCTATATCTAATATTCTAACTAAGTAACTAATTATAAGAAGATAAATCTTATAATATAGGGGAATAGGAGAGGTATAAATATAAGTTATATAATATATATTTTCTAATATAAAGGACTATAAGGTAAGGTAGTTAGCTTTAATATATAATAGGATATATAATAAAGAAAGATAAGGGGATAGCTTAGCTACTAGTATTAAACCTTTCTTTATTATTCTAGAGTCTATATAGATTAAATATTAATACTAAAGTAGGAAGAGAGCTATATCTATACCTTTCTATTAGCATAACTTATTATTAAACATAGCCCTCCTATTTTATAGAGCGAGTTATTATTAGGCAAGCTACCTCTTCTAATTAACCTTACTAATCTATAGTGTTTAAAGACTATATAGTTATCTATAAAAGTAATCACTAATTAGTGTTAGTTTTATAGGGTATTAAATTTAATATAATAAGGTTATAAGCCTAAAGAATAGTATTATTATTAATTATCTATTCTAGGCTATATTATATGTTTTTAAAAAGAAGTTAGAAGCTAGAAGCTATAATACTAAAGGTAAAAAAGGGTTACGCGTTTATAGTCCCATAATTCCTAGCTAATAAAGAGGCTAGGTTATGGGTTACGTGCGGGGCGCGCGCGTGGCCTAATCTTTTGCCAGGTAATTGCGGCAGCGAGCCGCGATTGTTATTTCCTTTGTTCTAACAGCTTCTTTGTGTTCTAAGTATATAATAGAGCACCCTATGCTAATTTAATATGCTTTACTAATGGATTTATTATAAAAGAGGCTAGCTTTAATGCTATAAACGCTGTATCTAGTCTTCTAATAATACAGAGATACACTAAAGAGCCTATAATAGCTTTGTAATAGCTAATATCTTTATCTAAAGCTTTATTATTATTTAGGTAGATTATAGCTATTAGAAGAGAAGCTATAATTAAGCTCTTTAACTTATTATTAATAATATTAGGAATAAACTTCTAAGCAATCTTTTAAATATATAATTCCTACGATAACTATATCTCTTTAGTATTATAATTTCTAATAATTTTAATGCCTAGGAACCACTTTAATTTACCTTAGTCCTTAATATCTAGGCTATTTATTAATTACTTATATAGCTCTTTAAATTCTACTTTAAATCCATTAGGGTATAGTACTATAATATTATCTATATAGAAAAACAGAATAAAATTATCCTTTATAAAGATATATAAGTTTTCTTTCTTTTAGATAAAGCTAAGCTCTAAAAGGAATCTTATTAAATAAAGAAACTATTATTAGGAAGCTTCCTATAGCCTATATAATACTCTAATTATCTTCTAGAGATAACCTTTTATATTTATACTCTCTAGGGGCTTATAGAAGATAGGTTCTTTAAGTTCTATATATAGGAAGGTATTTTAAATATTATATTATTAAGTATTAAGATTATTAGCGTAGTAAACTATAAGTAGTATTTATAGAGATTAGGAGGTAAGCGTTATAGTGTAATTATTAAGGTTATCCTTTAGTTATTAATTACCTTATACTACTATTTAAGCCTTAAACTCTATAATTATACCTTTTTTATTAGTTTTATATTTAAAAATCTAGCTAAGGTTAATAATTTCCTTATACTTATTAGGATTAATTAGTTCCTTAGGTATATTCTTCTAGTAGTTTAAGAATAGAAGCTTTAAAAGCTCCTTTATAATTACTTCCTTCTAGTAATTATAATATAGTAATACTATTACCTAGTAATAATAAGTAGGTTCTAGGGGTATATCTTTAATTTATAAATTATACTAAGTTTCTTAGAATACTATAGAGAAAGCAGAAGAAAACTAAGCTTACCTAGCTTTCCTTAAATCCTTTTATTAGCATTTTCTAGTTATAATATTATTTAGATTAATACTATTATTATAGGGACTATAATTCTCTATAGTCTTACTACCCTTAGTAGTAATTTCGCTAGTCTCTATAGTAGTCTTTACGTATTTAGCTATTATATTACTTATAAATTTATTAATCTCTTAAAATAGCGTATTATTACCTTATACCTAAAGCTCTATATTCTCTATAGTAACTAGTGCCTTATAAGAGGAGTTAGAAGGGGTTAGAAAAGCACTAATATAGCTGCTTTCTTACCCTAATATATAAGGTAGTATTTTTACTTTAAACTAATTATTTTCTTGCTCTATAACTAATAGTAAGAAGTTATAATTCTCCTCTTCTAGCTCTATTCCTATAAGGTCTTAACTAATTTCTTTATTAAGGTCTTTAGCTTTAAGCTCTTTAAGTAGTATAATTATTAATATCTTCTCTTTCTAGGCTAATTTAATCTCTTCTTCTAGTTTAAAGAATAAGGCCTTATTAAACTATATATATACTAATATAATAACTTTATAATTATAAAGGGTTAGAACCTAAATAATATACTAGGATTTACCCTTATAACCTATAAGGTATCTAATATAAGCTTTCTACTCTAACTAGGGGATTATATTATTTAATTTAATATGCTCTAGAGCTTTTATTATTATAGAAAACGCTTTATATCTATAGGCTTATAGATATAAAATTAAGGGCTTTTAAACCTCTAATATCTATGAATAAGTAGGGACGGTTTTCCTAGCCTAGTTTTACTAAAGCTTATATAGTATAATCTAATTCCTATAATGCTTAAAAGGTATTTAATTTAATAGATAAACTACTATATTAAAGATCTTATTATTAAGTTCTAATAGAAATCTAGCCTCTAGACTTAATATATAGGCCTTTTACTTAACCACCCCCCTAGATCTCTCTACCTTATTATTCTAACTAGGTGTTAAGGGAGCTAAATTATAGACTATAATACCTACTAGAGCTATCTTATCCTTTATATTCTCTATAAAGAGGGCTTTTTTAATATTACTATGTAAAAAGCGTAGTTAAATACTAAATTAAGTGCTTAGAAATGCTATTATTATATAGAAGCTATTATAAATTCTATTCTTTAATTTAAATAAGTAGAAGAATTATATTAAGGTTATAAGGTATATAAAAATACACTAATACCTATTACTATTCTAATAAGAAGAGTTATAATACTCTAGATTAACTAAAAGCCTATAACCTAGTTCTTAAGGAAGCCCTTTAGGTATAACCTATAATCTCTAGTGCTTAGCTTTACTATAGTATAGATGTTACGTGGCAGAATAAGCTTAGTCACGAGGGACGTTTATAGGGCTAGATTCGGCACTCTAGTTAGAAGAATTAACTTACTTCTAATATCACATATTATACCTAATAGTAGCTTTTATAAGTAAAATTAGTATAACTTATAACTAGTTAAATCTATTAGCCTCTTTAATAGATTTAACCCTATATTATATAGAGCTAGTATATAATAAGTAGTAGTAATTAGAGATTCTTTTATTATATACCTTTAGTAACCTAGATATAGAAACCCTATATCTAAAACTAACTATTTATAATATAAATTTGCTTTTCTAGTTACTAAAAATAAACTATACCTTATTTATTAATTTTAGATATTTAATAGTATAAACCTAGATTTTAGATATTAAAAATAGAAACTTATTAGAACTAGTAAATAAGAAGATTTAAATAACCTTATAAGATATAAATTTAATAATAGAATTCTTAAGAAAAGGGAATAGCTAAGAGATTAAGAACTACCTATTTACTAGAACCTAGTAGATTTATAAGCTATATATCTTACTTAGAATTAAGTTAAAATCTATATTAGTAAAGCTAAATCTAAAGGATTTCTTAATAAATCTACTAGATTAAAGGGTAGTAAGGCCTTAGAGTAGTAAGTAAAGGGTATTACTAGTTCTATAAATAGTACTATAACTACTAAGACTAAGAAAGATATAGAGAAGGATAAAAATAATAAAGAAAAGGGGATTATAAACTACCCTAAAAATAATACTACTACTTAATATACTAAACCCCCTAACTAATTAATAGAGTTAAATTTAGAAAACCTATAACTAGGACCCTTAGGAAATATACTAAAATTAAAGGAATTTTAAACTAGGCCTACTAAATATAATACTATAAGGTTATTATAAGGAGTATTAGAATAGTAATAGGCTATATAGTAAGCTATAATAGATAAAATAATAACTAGAATAGACTAGCTAGTATTTAGATTAGTAACTAAACTTAGAAACTTATAAGATACTAGTACCTTAGTAAGTTTAATACTAATAGTATAAAATACTATATAGGGAATAGTATATTTACTAAGTAACTAGGGATAATATAAGAGCTACTTAGATACTTACCTAGAATAAGTAGTATAACTTATATTACTATAGTACTAGTAAGGATTTATATAGTAATAGCTAAATCCTTACTAGGTATAGTATTAAGTACTATATTACCTAGACTAAGAATAGTATACTAACCCTAGCTACTAAGAAAGGATAGATCTAGTGCTAGATTAGGATTAGTATAGTTAGTAAGTAAAGATAGTAGAATAAAATATAGATTTAATATAGAAGATTATAGATATTAGATACTTTAAGCCTTATAATAAACTAGAAGAAGCTAGTAATAACCTTATTATATATAATAGGAAGTAGACTATTTTCTATAATATTAAATTATAAATCTAGGTAGTTAAAGATTACCTATATTATACTAATCCTAGCTAGTAAGATATTATTTAGAAAAAGATTTAAACGCTATTCTAAGGAGATATAATAATATAGTATAGATAATATCTTAATATAGGCAAACAAACTACTATATTTAATAATATATTAATAGTATTTACTACTATATAAAAGGAATTTAGTATTTAAGTGTAGGATATAATAGCATAGCTTAATAAAGTAGAATATATAAAGAAGGATATCTTAAATAAGGTCTCTTTCTATAAATTTATATTAAAGATTTTCTAGTATATAAGAGTAAATAGTAAAATAACTAATTATTAGCTCCTAGTGTGCCTATATCTTAAGCTTTATCTAGAATTATATTAGATATACCTAGTTCTAACTAAAGATAATATAAGATTAGCCTATATTACTATAATAGATAATAAAAGATATAACCTATATAACTATTTATATAGTAAAAGCTACCCTAAAGGTAAAAAGAATAAAGGAAAGCTGAAGGTCTACTTTAATACTAAAATATCTAGTAGTAATTTAGAGGATAATAAGGATAAAGCATAAGCTAATTAGAATAGGCTATTAAATATATAGTTCCTATTAGAGAACTAATATTACTAATAGGATAATTAGAGTACTTAAAGACCTTTAGGATTTTTCTAACTAAGGCTATATTAGTTTTACTAATATACTAAAGGATAAAACTAGAGGCCCTAGTAGAATAAGCCCTAAGAGAATTAAGGAGAATAACTAGGTTTTAACTAAAGCTAATAAAAGAATATTTAGAACTAGTAGAATAGGTAATATCTATAGGACTTAGGACTACTAGAGATAAGAGGTTAATATTAGTAGCTATAGTAATTCTAGTATTAGGAAAAGCTATCTAATAAAGAGAAGGAGTATATATATATTATAGTATATAATAATAATTCTAATATATAATAGTATAAAACTTATCTTTAGAGATATAGTTATTATATAACTAAAGAAGGGGAGGTTCTAGAGAATAGAGTATAAGAGACTAACTTTATTAAAACCTATTTTATTAATAATATTAAAAAAGAAATAGATAAGGCTACCACTAAGATAAATATACCTAGGTTAAAATAGCTTACCCTAGGATAAGTAATTAAGGCTATAGTAAGACCTTAAGAGGTTAAGTATAATAGTAAAAGGGCAAATATATATTTAAAAATCCCTCTTAAATTTAATAATAAAGGTAAGAGTTATTAGATTTACCTTAATATAGGAATATTATTAATTCTAGTAGATAAAGGGTGGTTATAGTAGAATAGGTTAAATATAAAATAGGGAATATAGGAACTAAAGCCTATATCTAGAGTCTAGTTATCCTTTTTTATAACTAAAACCGCTATATTTAATTTTTATATCCTAGGAGTAGTATATAGAATAGAAATTACTAGATACTTTATAGTTATAGTAAATATAATGCTAAATCTAGGCCCTAAACTATTACTTAGAATAAATTTTCTTTATAAATATAGAGTAAAAATTAATTTTATACGCCCTAAGGTAGTTTTTAGGTTAGTCTATAGTATAGTAGTATAAGTAGAAATATTCTAACTAATAAATAAGGTTCTATATTAGCAGGTAATTACTACCTATATAGTAATAATTCCACTAAAAGTATAGTTATATATACTAGTTACTTAGAAAATAATGTAGGAAAATTAGGAAATAAGCGTGTATTATATAGAGTTATATTTAAAGTATTTTCCTAATACACTAATTAGTAGATCTAGCTAGGGATAAATAATTACCTATAACTTAACTAATAAAACTATTATTATTAGTAAATATTAGAAGGTTATATAGCTAATAGTAACTAGTAAGGTTAATGCTAACTATCTAGTTAATAATCCTTTTATATATTATACTTATTTTAGTAAGGATATTATAGAGAAAGTAGAAGGTAAAAATAGGGCTAATAATAAATCTAATAAGAAAGGAGATAGTTTTAGTCTAAAGAGAGTTAATATAGGAGTACTATTATATAGGATCTTATACCTAGAAGATATTCTATATATAACTAATAAATTTAGAGTATAAGTTACTAATATTAATTATAAGGCTATAAATAAATTTATCTAGCTAACTAATAAATATAATATTTATTATAATAAAGGCATTATTCCTATGCCTAAGGACTAGAAAATAAGGATTAATCTTATTAAAGGATAGTAATATTAAACAAGGCTAATTAGGCCTTATAGATTAGGGGGGTAGGATATAAATAAACTTAATAAAGTGTATAATAAACTCTATATAAAAGGGAAGATATTATATTTAGATAAGCTAGTAGCTATAGCATACCTAGTGTTTATAGTGTAGTAAGAAACTAGCTAGGAAAGGAAAGGAAGAGTTATAAATAATATAAGACCGCTTAATAATATAGTAATACTAGATATATACCCTCTACTAGACTAAAGTAATATTATAGATAATACCTATAGTAAGAAGGTTTTCTCTCTCTTTAATAGAATAGGATTCTTCTACTAGTTACTAGTTAGGAAGGACTATTAAGCCTATATAGTAGTTATTTTAAATTAAGGTCTTAAGGCATTAAATATGGTATTAATAGGTTTTAAAAACTCCCTTACTTTTACCTAAAGGTTTATAGACTAACTTTTCTAGAAGTATAAGTATTTTATTTAAGTCTATATTAATAATATAATTATGTTTTTAGATAGTATTAAGGAGTATTTAGAATACCTTAGTATTATGCTTAAAATCCTTAAAGAAAATAGAATAATAATTACAGTAAAGAAGTCTTTTATTAGTTACCCTACTATTTAATTATTAGGTTTTATTATTAATAGTAATAGAATTATTAATACTAATAATAGACTTAAAGCCTTTTAAAAGATAGTTTTTCTAAGTAATTTAGTAAGTCTTAAAACTTTTATTAGAATAGCTAGTTTCCTTTATAATAGAATCCTATAGTTTAATATATAGATCTAACTATTATAGGAATAGAAAATAGTA